>JARHVA010003771.1:675000-877500 GCA_037957365.1 Torreya grandis | reverse complement strand
TAGAATATTAATAATCTTTATATTTAATTATAATTCACTTGATCCCACTTTTACAATGTTATTGCTTCTTGTGTTTCATAGGCTCTCAATCAAAAATAGTCAGTTTAGATTGATAGGCACTCAATCCCAATTGGGGATAGTCATTTGATCCCATTTGATAAGAGCTAGTATGCCCTTCTCTATTAGTAGAGTGATATATAGTAGGCCATTAGATCACATTAGTTTTTTGGGAGAGCATCAACTATAAACTATAGACTATATGTATATGGCATACGTCTTCCAGCCATATACAAATAGAGTGTTAGGGTGGGCACCAAGAAAAAAAAACATGCACTGATGCCCAACTGTTAGGATCTTGCTCTCCACAAATAAGAGCACAATATGATTAACTTGTATTAGCAACTAAACACAGAATTATACCAGAATGAACAAGTAACTAGAATTCACACATAGCACATAATATGAGAGACAATACACTATCTTGTATTAATACTCGTACAAAAAAGAATAAAATAAAGAGACGCCACTCTCTTCCACCTTAAAGAGGTTTCCCACACCTCAAGTGTACATTAATTCTTCTTCAAAACACTCTCCTACCAAAAACGGTCCCAACACACAACTCACACACAGAATTGGTGTTCACCTCTCCAACCAGTCAATAATAACCCTGCCAGTACACCAAGCACTCTATAGTACTTCAAGTAGATCTCCCATGAACCTGCAACCTACAATTCAACAGACCATACTTACACATGTAGATCTCTTATGAGCTTGCAACAACCTACAACTCAATGATCTTACAATGGAAGGATATTCCTTGCCTTCCTTTTCAGCTCATCTATACAATACATGCCAATGGGTCTATAAATAGATCCCAGACTTAAACAATAACTTAGACTCTTAATTTAGAATAATTATCCACGCAGCTCAAGACTCGAAATAGCCTTTACATGCAAACACTTGGTTCAACTAACTAACTGTTTGTGCAACAAATAGTTCTGGAACACATAGGCGACCGACGTCGATCCCTGTCTAACTGGTGCTGACCAACGTCGGCCGACTCCCTGTCGATGCCGGTTGCCTTCTGCATTCATCATGACCGACGTCGGTCATACTGTCGATGCCAGTACTTTTGGAACTCAGCAACCTCTCCATGTATGCAACAAGTTGAAGCTTTTAGCTCCACAACCTAACAATCTCCCACTTGGAGATAAACAACTGCAACTGTACCTATACCTATACATCATCTAGTTTGTTTCCTTGGCTCTGTATCCCTCTTCAAGATTACTCTTGAAGACCAACCACCACAAATACTATAGTGCAACACCTGTCAGCCAAATTACCTGCCACATCCACATCTACAACCATGTAGAAAAGAACTTGACCCTGCATAGCATGTGCACCTGCTGCTAGTCCTACTGAACTGCCCTCCAGTATTTCTTTCTCGGATTGACCCCAAACTTTCTGACAGCTCCCACTACTTGGGAAAACTTAGGTTTAGTACACATGTACTCAACCTCATTATGTGAATCAAGACACTGTTCTGTGAACTGTCCAACCATCGACGTGCTAACCGGTCTCACACAATCATCCTAAAACAAAGTCAACTTGTGACCTTCCATGTCCCTAGAACACACTCATGCCAAAGAATCTTGCTGCTCCCAGATTCCTCATGACATACTTATGAACTAGCTTTACCTTTAGTTCAGTAACTCCCTACATATGCAACTCTGCAACAAGCACACAATACAGTAATAGGATAATGTAGCTAATATTATCCAATCTGGTAAAGAGAAACACAATGATCAAACCTACATTGTCCTGCAGCTTACACAAGACCATACACCTTGGCCTTCTGTCTCACGTATCCATTTTCGCTCTTCTTCATCCTGAACATCCATTCGTCTCTCAGTGCTTCCTTCCAGCTGGCAACTCCACCCAAAACTCCTGTTTGGTTTTCCTCCAAGGAATCACATCCTTCATCCATGCCAAGCTCCCACTATTTCTTGGATCTACCTATTCTGCTTCTTTAACAACTTCCTAGTTCTTTACCATAAGTGAGCAACAAGTAGTGTAAAGAAGGGAAATGATGAATTTGAGGCTTACATACCCTTTAAGTCTTCCATATAGGTGCTTGAGACTCCTTGACAGCTTGTTGTCCACCCAAAATTCATCTCAGTGACTGATGCCGATCACATCTCAATTTAAACCTGATCGATGTCGGTTCCTGCGACTGCCTCATCGCCGACGTCGGTTCCCCACTGACCGACGTCGGTGTTTATGGTCCCTGAGTCACCGATGTCGGTCTACACATAGCCGACGTCAGTCCCTATCTGGACGCCGACGTCAGTTTTCCAACCGACATCGGTCTCTTTGTTTTGCTTGTGAGAACTGACTTTTTCCCGCGAGCTCCTTTTGGATCAAACCCTTGTCCAAATCAACCTTGCTCTGCTCAGAATTCTTCTGCGCCTTGTGCTGAACTCTGTCCATCACCTTCTCCTTGAAAACCAAGGCTTTCCTGTTCTTGTCACTAACATCGGATTCCTCAAGAAACGTCACTTTCTTCTTCTGCATACAGAAATCTCGATTCATGCTCTTCAAATCTGAAAGCATACCCTTTGACTCAAGAACATGCATCTCCTTCTTATTCGTGTGACCAAGCCTATTAAGCCACATCTTCGAATCTACAGCTGAAGTAGATAACCCAGAAAGAGAATCAGTAATACAAGTAGATAGATAAAGCGTACCTACTTTCTTACCTCTTGCTACAACAAGTGCACCCTTGGTAACCTTCCAAGAGTCCGTTGTGAGAGTTATTGTGCAACCCTCATCACCCAAACTTCTTACAGAAATCAAATTCCGCTCCAGAACTGGGACATGCATGACCTCCTTTAACACCCATGTGTTATCTGTCTGCAATTTTAGTTTCACTTTCCCTTTGCCAACCATCTGACAAGGCTTACCATCCCCTACACAAATTTCTCCAAAGTCTCCCTGGACATACTCATGAAAAAATTCCCTATTTGGGGATGCATGAAAAGAGGCACCAGAATCTAAAACCCAAGATTCTACTTTTTTTAAGGAACATACCAGTGCGTTCTGTGCAACGTAATCTGCAACGTCTAGTTCTTCATGTCCTTCATGCTAATCTTCATTCACCCAGCAATCTCTCTTTATGTGCCCTTGCTTTCCACACTTCTAGCAGGTTATTCTGCCATACCTGGACTTGGATCTCCTGCCTATCCTAGACCTTGATCTCCCATGCTCCATCTTCTCTCTTTGCCTTCCTCTGCCTTCAACACTCAAAGCATTCCCTGATGATTCACATGTGCTTTTCCTGCGTATCTCTTCATTCAAGATCACACTCACAACATCATCCAATTTTAATATTTTTGAAGCAGACGTAGTATTACTAACTGCCATTACCAAACTCTCCCAGCTTTCAGGTAATGAGCACTAGATTAAGAGCCTTAATTTCATCATCAAAATCAATATTGACTGAACTTAATTGATTTACCAAACCATGGAAATCACTAAGATGACTATTTACAAATCCACTATCTAACATTTGCAAATTAAATAATCACTTCATAAGAAATACCTTATTCGAGCTGAGGGTTTTTCATATAAATTTGCCAAAGATTCCATTAACTCTATCGTTGTCTTGGCCTGTGATAAGTTAGAAATCACAGACGATGCAAATATCAACCTTATAGATCCCAGAGCTTTCTGATCAAGAACCTCCCATTCTTCATCCTTCATATCTGTGGGCTTGCATGCAACCCCACCCAACGATAAGTACAAATCTTTCTGATACAGATAATCTTCTATCTGCATCCTCCATAATTGGTAGTTCTTGCCATTAAACTTCTCCATTCATAGCTTACTTTCATCTACCATTGTTATACTCCCACTCCAACAGAAACCCCTGTGAGTAACTTGTAATTAACACACACTAACCAAATCTGAACCAACCTGTTAGTAAACCCAACCAAAAGCTCTGATACCAATTTGTTAGGGTGGGCACCAAGAACAACAAACATGCACTGATGCCCAACTATTAGGATCTTGCTCTCCACAAATAAGAGCACAATATGATTAACTTGTATTAGCAACTAAATACATAATTATACCAGAATGAACAAGTAACTAGAATTCACACAGCACAGAATATGAGAGACAATACACTATCTTGTATTAATACTCATACAGAAAAGAATACAATAAAGAGATGCCACTCTCTTCCACCTTACAGAGGTTTCCCACACCTCAAGTGTACAATAATTCTTCTTCAAAACACTCTCCTACCAAAAATGGTCCCAACACACAACTCACACACAGAATTGGTGTTCACCTCTCCAACCAGTCAGTAATAACCCTGCCAGTACACCAAGCACTCTATAGTACTTCAAGTAGATCTCCCATGAACCTGCAACTTGCAATTTAACAGACCATACTTACACATGTAGATCTCTTATGAGCTTGCAACAACCTAAAACTCAATGATCTTACAATGGAAGGATCTTCCTTGCCTTCCTTTTCAGCTCATCTATACAATACATGCCAATGGGTCTATAAATAGATCCCAGACTTAAACAATAACTTAGACTCTTAATTTAGAATAATTATCCATGCAGATCGAGACTCGAAATAGCCTTTACATGCAAACACTTGGTTCAACTAACTAACTGTTCATGTAACGAACAGTTCTGGAACACACATGCGACCGACGTCGGTCCTTGTCTAATTGGTGCTGACCAACATCGATCGACTCCCTGCCGACGCCGATTGCCTTCTGCATTCATCATGACCGACGTCGGTCATACTTTCGATGCCGGTACTTCTGGAACTTAGCAACCTCTCCATGTCTGCAACAAGTTGAAGCTTTTAGCTCCACAACCTAACATAGAGGACCTCAACCCCATATAGATAGATGGGGTCGAGTAGTTTGTTACCACCACCTAATTAGGGGCCTAAAGACTTACTATTTCTAGCTAGGGGAGAGGGCCTATCTATATCTATGCACTCTCATCACTTGAGTGACATGCTGACTCTATAAGACTATAACACCTTTCATCAGGAAAGTCCCCCTAAAGTGAATATTGAGTGTCGACAAGACTATAACACCCTTTGTTGACCTCAACCTACTTGTACTATATATATATATATATATATATATATATATAGACCTTCCACTACAAAAATCAAGGGAAATATAAAGATAGATAGTCGACCTAATGTCACCTATAGGTCAATCAAAATCATGCACTTATAAAGAAGATTATCCACTCGCTCTTATCTCTACAATATCTAGTTATATTTTCTATATGTTTCTTTAGTTTTTTATGAGACCTATTTTATAAGGTTTTAAACACTTTTAAAAAGCTTGTATAGATGTCCCCCATAAAATCAACCTATCACTCTAGGTGTCTTAACTTGATTAAAACTCAGTTTACAAACTTCTCAATAAACAACTATACAAGTTACTTGTCTTATCATAATGACTATTTTTAAGGGCTTTTTTATCACACCGATACTTAGTTGGACTAAAAAGTAATTAATGTTTGTAAGCAAAGTATTTAATGTGTTAACATTCAAATTTTCAAAACAAATCAACGTAGACACCATAGCTCATAGGATTGTCCTCAACTATACCAAGTCAATGCCTTAAGATAATTAGGCTTAATGACCTTAATCAGGTCAAAATCTAAAATACACCTTAGTAAAGCTATAAAAACATCTAAGCCAATGTATATAGGTTTATGAGGATGTTTTAACACCTAACTTGCATTTAATGACTCAATTTCACAAAATTCACTCATAAACCGTCCCTCATTGTCTTGTCATTCTCCCTCATGAAACTGACATTTATTACCTTCAGTTTGGTCTTACAAGTCACATTGCACATATCCACTTGTCACATTCATACTTCTCATGACTTCATTAGATATTTTCATATCTTATTCAAGACTAATTTTGTTAACAAATTTTTTAATCAATGAATTGCCCAAGTTATTAATTATTAGGTTGTTTGTTTAGCTGATGACTAGGGTGGACATTCCTCCATCATTGCGAGTCAAGATAGACTTGAGCATTGCTATTGCAATGTCATCCGCATAGACACCCACTGAGGTGTGTATATTCACTTATAATTTTGAATTGTAATTTAATACTTTTATTTTAATAATTTTACTATATACTTGAGTAAATTTTACTTTATACTTGTGTAAATATAACTTATATGCATGAATTTATTATGTATGTAGGGATATCATATGACATTTGATAGTCTGATTCAGATGACTACTACAATAACTCTTCATATGTCTTCATCATTTTGCATGCATGTTCATGTAGTTGAAATTGGCATTGACCTAATTGAGCATCAACGTAAAATTGAGAAGGACCATAAGATTATAGTAAGTGCATGTTTAAATGATTTTTTTTATTATAGTTTAAAATGAGTTTCTTAACTTAGTTTCATGTATAATTTTTAATTTTATAATAATTTGTGTATTTGAATAGGTTTAGCTACAAGTGAGCTATGAGCATAGTACTCGTAGTTGAACCTTGGAGAAATCCAAGGAATTAGGGACATCTCCATCTACAATCAAGGCATCCCAGGGAGAGTCTTCTTTGAGGAAGGCAAAAAGAGGGAGACTATTTGATGATTAGGATGTTGTAGATGATGTACTTTTTTGTATGCTTATATGGAAATGTATGCATTTTTGGCATTGTACATGCATATATGATGTATTCATCTGACATTATATAATATGTTGTTATACATGATGTAATTTTTTGTATGCCTATATGGCAATGCATGTATTATTGAGATTGTATGCCTATATATGGCATTCGTACATGGCATTCTTATTTTTTACATGAATATTTAAGAAAACCAATGAATTAAGTCATGTTTGAATCATTTGTGTTTAGAGTATTATGAATGATTGGTTTTTAAGTATTCTTAAGGATCAAAAATGTTATGAGATTGAGAATAACTTTTTAGGATAATGTTGCAAATTAGATTGGTATGACAAAGCCTACAGTTAGAAAGATTGACATTTCTTGTTCTTAAGAAGCTTTTTTATATAAGAATGCAAATGAAATAAGAAGTAAGGGGTGTTGATCCTATATTTTCTTTAATTTAATCATATACTGGTGATTGAATCATTCTTAGATTGGTAGTTGTTAGGCACCTAGTCACTTATCTCAGTTCTGAATCTTGTACATGGAGTGAGATTAATGTTATAAGAAATAAAGAATATCCATGATTGCATGTTCATTATGTGTGTATGCTCATGGTCATCTATAGTTTATTTTAGGTTCATAACTCTAAGTTCATAGTGGGATAAGCCTTATAAGGCATAATCAAGGTAGATTCTTGTTTTGAACATGTGAATTTATTGTGGACTGAGTGATGACAATAATCTAATCTATTTACTTTATCTAATGATATTTATTTCTAATATTAACTCTATATTCCTTTCCTATGACTTTGTAAATATATTTCACAATTCAACACCTTATAGGTCTGTAACAAAAGATTATTATCTTAGATTGGTTTAGACTATCATGTGAAGATTCAATTCAACACATTCCTTTAGATCTTCTCCTTAATGAGTTTATTATATAACCTTGGTTTATAATATCATGTTAAGATTATATATAATCACAATAGATATATTTAAATGTTTACCACACAAGAAATCAATTCCCTTATTGATTTCTAAAGAGATTTAGACTCAAGTTTCCAAATTCTATTTTTAGGTTTTTGCACCTAATTAACTCTCAATAGTTCAAAATCACAATTTGAATCTTCCATAATATAATACCTAATTTATCCAGGTCTTTCAAACATAATAAAGTTGATCCAAGCCTTGTACCAAGTTATAACATTCAAAAGTAATGAAAACTCACCTTTGACCTTTTGAAGCACTCTTAAAAAATGAGCATCTATAGGCAAGTGAAAACATATTAGATTTATTAGACACCTGTAGGATGATATGAGGTTAAAAAACCATGTTTAAATTTTACTTACATGATTAAACTTGTATTATCCCCTTCAAATGATCAAAAATCCAACTTTTCTCTTTATGCCTTTGAGACTACCTGTGGGGTTTCAAGCTTGCCTATGGGGTTTGCAAGAATTTTAGAGTGTTAACACTATTTAAAGGTTATTTATAGGATTAATACCATCATTTTATGCTTTTAAAACACTTTTTTAATCTTGTAACCCATTTTTATACTTTAAACCTCCAACAAACATGCTTGCACCAATGATGATTGTCATGCGACATGAAGGGGACTGTGTATAAATAGAGGGAACTTAAAGTTGTCACATTACCTTAAAAGTATTATTTATAGGTATATTATGTCATTATTACCAATACTTATAATTTTTAAGGCTTTTGGATACATATTTTGGCCTGTGGACCTTTTTTACCAAACTTTAACATGAGCTGCCTACTTGCTTCCTACATGCCTAAACTTGTCTTTCTTCAAACCTTTACTTGAAAACTTGAATGTTTTCAAATAAATATGTAAAATTATATTTAAAACATATAATTATACCTTTTTAATACCTCTTTAAGGCTTAAAATCCTCATTATCACTCAAAACTGACAAAAACTTCATGTAGTCTCCAATGGTTGTTAGTTGATTGCAAGGAGAATGTGTAAGAATAGTGAGTATTTTCACCTTTTTTAGTAAATTTAATATGTATATGGATTATTTATGTGTCATTTATTCATTTTTACTAAATTTCATTCTTTGAATTGACCTATAGATGCCCCAAAATGACCAATTCCTCCAAGGCAGGCTCCAATGTTAATCGTGATTAGACATGGGGTTGACTATTATAAAATATAAAATAGTTACCCTTATCAAAAAACATAAAAAATATATTTTATATTTATATTAGATCATAATTATTCTCTCAAACAAATTTTGTGATTATATCATGCATATTTTGGCCTGTAGGCCCATTTTGCCAAAAGCTAGTGACATGTTGCCTGTTTGGTCAAGTTTCAAAACCGAGATTCCTTCCCTTTTGCCTTTATTTGAGATAAAACAAGGTGAATGTGATTTTAATGTCATTAAAATCCTTGAAATTGTTCCACCCTTCATTGGTTTTCCTTTACCCTGATGTAACCCATGTATGGCCATAGCTCCTCAAGAAAATTCATCATGACTGTGTACAAATAGTGATGTAGGTGATGGTTATGAATTGCATGACTGTAGATTATTTGTTTTCCATAAGGTGTCTTATTAAATCCTTGATATACTCTTAAATAAGAACTCCATCCTCTCTATTAAGGTATAATCTTAAAATATCTAAGGTGATGTGATGCAGAGGTAAGGGGAAAAGTCTCCAAATTATCCTTCTTAGTTCTAGTCTTGCCAAAGATCTCATTCAATGCTATGTTTTTCCTTCAAGGTTCCATATCCAATCCTATCCTTCTCTAGGTTATTGGGATTAATATCCTCCTTCACTATATATATTTTATTTTTATCTTATAAGCACTTCTTGATAGCATTTACCTCTCTCATGACACTTACATTCATTTCCAAACTCACACCATTCATTCCATTGCCAAACTTCATCTCTTGCTTTCACTAGCTTCTTATTAGGCTATTCTCTTAGGTCTCAAATACCAAATCTTGGTATAGATATTAATGGATCAATATTTTGTCTTGGTTTGTCTTATTTGACCCTATCACATTTGTCTTAACCTCTTCTAATTGCTCAATCACACTTCATCCTTCAATTCCACATATAAGGCTCAAAAGGACAATCCTAGGCTTACAGCCTTTTTTTATGTATTTCCTCTTTGTTTGGTCAAAATATGCACTATTTTAAATATTTAATCACATTTATATCCACCCTATATCTATTTTTAGGTTTGTGTCAAGTTTCATGCCCTAACTCTACACTTAGAGTACACTTCCTTTAACCCATCTCTCTATTAGGCCTAATTAGTGCTTAAGAACACCCACATGTCTAAAAACAATACTTCACGGACCCATTTCAATATAAAAGCTCTTGAATCAATTTAATCATGTCCAATTAGGTATTATTACAAATTTTTATAATTTTTCCACGATTAAAACTCCCTAAAACATCAAAACCCTGATTTAGGGTTTATCTTCCTCTGTACATGCCTGAGAGCTTATATAATTCCACTTATTGAGTTTACCAAGGTTTTAAAGGACCTAAATGACATATATAGGTATTTTTTACCCCCTATCTCTCTATCCAACTTATTTATAAGCCTTGTTTAATCCATCTAATACCCAAACACAAAAAAACACAATGGACTATGTACCTTTTTGGTTGATTGTTCAAGGTTTTTAAGGGACTGTCAATTGATCTAATTGGTCCAAACCTTTCCTTCTTGACTATAATCAATAGTCAAATATAAACCTACAACCTTACAAGATATCAATAATATAATGGTCTCAAGGGCCTTTTAAATACAATATAAGATTCACAACAATCCAATGCTTTTTCAAGAACATAGACTTATAGACTAATTCTTCTTGTATTCATTGTATTCATGAAAACATTACAAGTTTAGTCCATCACAAGACTCTATCACCACTCATGAGGATTATTTTACAATTTTTCAATCTCAATTTCTCCTCTCTCCTCTTAGATATCTCTCTCCCTATTCTCTCCTCTTACGCCATCGAACCCCTACAACACTTTAAAACTATTGACTCTACTGACTCTACATAACACTTTAAAATTCTCACATAGACACCACACTATTTTATACAAAGGATGCTTCTACATCAATAGTTTTAAACACTTGGCTCCATTTGGTCCATGATACCCCTTGGCCAAGCTTTAAAGCCACTTTGACCACCTTTAGGTGGCCATTTAGGCCTAATTAGGCCTAAATGGCCATCTAGGTCCATTGGCCTATTTGTGAAACCTCCAAAATTTCTCATCTCTCATGAACCACAAACTTCTCCCTTGCTAGTCTCAAGATCCTTCCATTACTTATAGGCATGCAATTTAGCCTAATTAGGCCTATAATGCCTAATAGGCTCCTTGACTGATTAGTAACCTCCTGAAGGATTGTTTACCCTTGGAACACTTTGAAAAGATTCAAACAAATCTTTCAAAGGTCTTGAAACCCAATTCCAATGCCACTAGATTCTATCCACATGTATATGGTTCACTTTGACTATTAGGCCTTTTAGGCTTCTTAATAGCCTCCTACTAAAATTTTTGCTTCTAGGATATACATGTGTAAATACATCACTTAGATCACATTTGTATAGGCAAATTACATGTTCTCCAATGATCATGACATCCAATTCCACCTGCAAGTGCATTTTCACTATTGTTCAAGAACACAGAAACACTGACAACAAATGTTGTTAAAGTTGAACCTATGGTCTAAGAACTCCATTTCTAGTGCATGTTGGATGAAAACTAGAACTTCTAACACATCCATAGGTGCAGGTAATGTCTAATAATAGGTTTTTAGCCTCCCATCTGGCCCGGTCAACAAACCCACCACCCATTATGGGCTTAAGAATGCCCTTCCTAATACAAGAAAGATGTTGATTTTTAGCCTAACTTTAGGTTGCATAAAAAAATTGTAAGTCATATGGATGAACCATAAGATCCTTACTATGCATGGGAAATCCCTCTAATTACACACTAGATCTAGTATGAACCACCTCTAAGATCAATCCATGGTAGAAGTTTTAGTAACAAGTCCTAAAATGCAATGTTTTGGTAATGAAGAGACAACTTATTGACCTCCAACTAGCATTTTTGCCTGTAAAACCCGAAGGTGAAAATACATCACTTTGAACATGTATATATAGTAAAATTACAATTTCTCCAATTACTATGACATCCAATTCCACCTGCATGTGCATTTTCACTACTATTTAGGAGCATAGAAACACTAATAACAATGTTGTCAAAGTTGAAGCTATGGTATGAGAACTACATTTATATGCTTATTGGTTGAAAAATAGCATTTAAAACACATTAAAAGTGATGGATAACATTTAGGACCAGATTTTTGGCCTCCCATATGGCCCGATCGACAAAACCACCACCCATTTTGGGCTCAAGAATGCCCTTCCTAATACAAGAAAGATGTTGATTTTTAGCCTAACTTCAGGGATGCATAAAAAAAATTGTAAGTCATATGGATGAACCATAAGATCCCTCTTGTGTATGTTAAATCTCTCTAATTTCACCCTGAATCTAGTCTAAAGCACCTATAAGAGCAATTTATGGAAGAAGTTGCAATAATGGGTTCTAAAATGTAACTTTTTGGCAGTGAAGTGAGAACTTGTTGACCTCCAACTAGCATTTTTGCCTTTGGAACCAAGGTGAAAATCCATCACTTTAAGCACATATATATATGCAAATTAAATTTTCTCCAATGGCTATGACATCCAATTCCATTTGCAAGTGAATTTTCATTATTGTTTAGGAGTATGGAAAAATTGACAACAATGTTGCCAAAGTTGAAGCTATGGTCTAAGAACTCCATTTTTGGTGCTTGTTGGATGAAAATTTGCACTGCCAACACATCTAAAGTGGTAGATAACATCTAGGACCATGCTCTTGGCCTCCCATTTGGCTTGATTGACAAACCCACCACCCATTTTGGGCTCAAGAATGCCCTTCCCAATACAAGAAAGATGTTTATTTTTAGCCTAACTTTAGGCATGCATAAAACCAAAATTGTAAGTCATATGGATGAAACATAAGATCCATCTTGTGCATGGTAAATCCCTATAATTTTAATTTAATCTAGTATGAATCACCTTTAAGAGTAATATGTGGTAGAAGTTGCAGTAACATGTCCTAAAATGCAACTTTTGGTAGTGAAGAGACAACTTAGTGACCTCTAACTAGCATTTTTGCCCCCAAGACCCACAGGTGTAAATCCATCACTTCAATCATGTCTATATAATCAAATTACACAAGCTCCAATAACTATTACATTCAATTCCACCCACAAGTACATTTTCACTACTGTTCAGGAGCACAAAAACATTAATAATAACGTTTTCAAAGTCGAAGCTATGGTCTGAGAACTCCATTTTTGATACTTGTTGGCTGAAAATTGGCACTACCAACACATCCAAAGTGGTGGATAACTTCTAGGACTAGTTTTTTGGTCTCCCATCTAGCTCGGTTGACAAACCCACCACCCATTCTAGGCTGAAGAATGCCCTTCCTAATACAAAAAAGATGTTGATTTTCAGTCTAATTTTAGGCATGCATAAAACCAAAATTGTAAGTCATATGGAATAACCATAAGATCCCTCTTATGCATGGTAAATCCCTCTAATTGCACCCCATATCTATTTTTAATCACCTCTAAGAGTAATCGATGGTATAAGTTGCAGTAATGAGTCTTAAAATGCAACTTTTTGGCAATGAAGAGACAACTTGTTAACCTCCAACATGTAGATTTTCAATAATTTCATCAATTTCATCATCCATGTTATATGTTCTTAGTCCTAATGTGTACATTGTAGGTCTCATCTTAACCAATTTCATCAACAAAACAAATAATTGACATCTTTCACTATCATAATCAATTTATGAAAGAAACTATCCCAAATTTCTTGATCCAATCTTCTTGAATAGTGGTTAGACATTTTGTTATGCATTGTTTTCAAAATAGTTTCATCAACTTAATTTAAGTACTTGTCTTTTCTACACATAATTCTTGGAGGTGTTATTATTGGTGGAATCTGTTGAGAGGGTGTTTCAAAATCATTATATGTTTCCATGAAATTTTCTTCATTGTTTATTTCTTCATTATATGTTTCCATGAAATTTTATTCATTATTAATTTCATCATTATTTGTGTGCATTAAATTTTCTTCATTGTTGGTGGGTAAAGTATCATGCATAGGCTATTCATCAACAAAATCAAAAACTTTAAACTTTAAATGTGAACTTCCAACATTATCTCATTTATTATTGTCAATATCATCATGATTCAATTCATTATTGTGAATTTCATCATAATTCAATTCATTATTATCAGTTTCATCATTATTATCAATTTCCTCATTATATAAGCCATTTAGCTCATCAAGGTCAGTGTTTGTACCTTGTTTATAATGAAATGCTTTTATTCATACATTATTTTTTCCTCTCAACTCTTCTAATTGCTCCATTTTTTTGTTCTTCAACTTCTTCTTCCTTGAACGTGAACGGAGCCCATTTTGACTGACTCACAGGGAAGCATGCCTGCTATGCTTGAGAACCCAACTCATCTGATTTATCCAATCCATTGGGCATGGAGTCACTAATTTCTTTGACAAGGCTGGCCCTATTTGAAAATTCCCCTTGCAACAATAAGAATAACTGAAACAAAATAAACTATGCCCAAGGCACTTAGGGAAGGGAAACACATAAATAAAAAAGAAAATGTGCATAAGGCACTTAGAATAAAACATGAAAAGCTATATAAAATGTATAATAACATATACAACAGCTACAAAATCTTAGTATTAGGGTTTCAAATGAATCCCATTGACTGGAATGGGTAATACCTCTCCATCTAATTGGGTGAACTGGAAGGTGTTATGTTGTTTGCATCTATGAATCAAATAAGGGCCACTCCACAAGCTGTCAAAATTGGTATGGTTGTCTAGTTTGGCCATGTTTAAATCCCATTTGAGGACCAAGTCTCCCTCCTTGAAGTCCCTTATCATGGATCTCTTGTCAAAATATTTCTTGACCTAAGCTTGATATGACTCTAGCATCTTCATTGCAAGGTCTCTTGTCTCCTCAAGTTCCATGAGTTCTACCAATATCACATTCATGGGTTCATCTTCTAGCAGCTCTAGCTAATGGGCTAGTTCTAATACATGTAGCTCAAGAGAAATAAGTAACTTGGCCTCCCTTTCATATACTAGAATATATGGAGAATTACCAATAATAACTTTAGGAGTTACCTTGTCAGCCCACAAGGCTATCATCAACTTGGTGTGCCACATCCTTTGGTTCTCCTCCATAATACTCCTGATGATCCTCAAGAAATTTTTATTTATGGACTCGGCCAGCCCATTTCCTTGAGGATAATAATTTGAGGAGTGATGAGGTAGATGCCCATCTTAAGAGCCCATTCACTTATTTTCAAACCAAGAAAATCTAATTCATTTTCGGATATGATAGTGGATGGAAGAACAAACCTGGTCACAATGTTGTCATAGAAATCTAAGACTGCACTTTCACTGGCTTCCTTTAATGGAATGGCTTTCACCCACCTAGTAAAGTAATCAGTTGTGATAAGCACCCACTTATGCCCTATACTTGATGGGGGGTTGATTACTCTAATGAAATCCAAACCCCATTGCATGAATGGTTACTTTACTTGAATTGGGTTGAGAGGAAAATCCATTAGTCTTTGATTACCTATAAAGAGATCACATTTTTGACACTTTCTCACCCATGCATAAGCATCTTTGAAAAGGTTGGGCTAGTAATAACTAGCCCTCATTATCTTTGTTGCTATAGTCCTTGGTGCAAAATGACCTCCTGTAGGTCCATCATGGAATTGCTCCAAAAGCTTGGCCACTTGATCATTATCTATGCACCTTATGAGCACTCCATTAAGGTCCTTATTAAATAAAATCCCATCAACCAATGCATAAGGTATGGATTGAAGTCTGAAATACCTTATTTTTGCTTTGTCCATACCTTGAGGGCACTCACCTATTAGCATAAAGTACATAATATCATGGAACCAACTAGTGTGAGGTGGAGGTGCATCTATTTTTGGGTTATCTTGTGTCACCAATATGACCTCTTTGTCTTCATGAAGGTTATCGACCATATGCTCACACAAGCCTTTACCTCTTACTAGCTGAGTGACCTTGATCTCCACATCATACTCCATGACTTTAGTAATCCAACCAACTCTCTTTTCATTCAAGTCCTTATTAAGAAGGAAGTCTTTTACTCCAAGATGAGACACCATAAGGTAGATTTTGCTATTGGAGATCATTTCCCTAAAATTCTTGAGGCTCCTTACTACTACAAGGAATTGATTTTCTTCAAAGGTATACCTCACCTCATACCTTTCAAGCCCTTGA
The DNA here is from genome assembly GCA_037957365.1 of Torreya grandis. NCBI lineage: Eukaryota > Viridiplantae > Streptophyta > Pinopsida > Cupressales > Taxaceae > Torreya > Torreya grandis. Next base: position 861,396 of record JARHVA010003771.1, on the reverse strand, counting down.
CTGAAAAATTCTAGTGGCTACTCAAGTCCTTCACCATTTTTTTGCATCAACATAGCTGATATGTTATCAATATTGGAAAAATCATACAAAATGAAATCCCTTGAGAAATCAAGAATCATAAGTGTGGTTGCTTGACCAATGGATTTCTTGATAGCCTCAAATGCTAACTTACCTTTATTTAACCAAGTGAACACTTGGTTCTTATTTAGCATATCAGTGATGGGCTTGACCAAGTTTGAAAAACTAGGTATAAATATCCTCACAAATTTTATTTTTCCAAGGAAACTTTGGAGTCCCTTCTTATGCTTGGGTAAGGATAAAGACAAGATGGCACTTATTCTATCAAGATCAATGGACAACCCTTCCTTTAAAATAACTTGGCCTAAAATCTTGCCTTCATGGATGGCCAACACACACTTCTTGGGATTCAATGGGATCCCATACTCTCTACGTCTCTCAAAAATTATCCTCAAGTGGTCCATGTGTTCACTGGAATTCTTGGAGAAAATGGTGATGTCATCTAAGTATACCAACACCATTTGATTTAGCAGCCCTTTAAAATCCATGTCTGTGGCTCTTTGGAAATTTTCACCAATATTTGATAGACCAAAAGGTATCTTTTGGTATGCATACATGCCCCATTTGGTGGTGAAGGTAGACTTGTATCAATCTTCATCTTTCACCCAGACTTGGTTGTAGCCTAAAAATCCATCCAATAGAGAGAAGCATTCTGATCCTGCAACTACTTGGAGAAGTTACTCCATGGATGGTAGAGGGTAGTGATCCTTCAAGGAGACTTTGTTCAAATCTCTGAAGTCTACACACAACCTAATATCCCCACTCTTCTTCCTTATGGACACCAAGTTGGCTACCCACAATGAGTGTTTGATGGGAATGATGATCTTCGACTTGATCAATTTGGTTATCTCTTTCCTCATCAACTCTTATATCTTGGGGTTGACTAGCCTTTGATTCTACCTTACATGCTTGGCATTGGCCTCCAATTCTATGGTATGCTAAGCTAACTTTAGATAAAAACCTTTTAGGTCATTGTACTCCCAAGCAAAAATGTTTGCATATTCTTGACAAAGTGATATGAAAGTGTGCCTCTCAGCCTTGCTACTTACCTTCTCAAGCTTGAGAAGTTTATCCTTGAAGATGAGGACCCTCTCATAATTTTTTTCATTAGTAGACATTGTTACCTTCTCTTTCCTCACATGGTCTCCTTCATGAAAAAGGCCCTCAAGTGTAACCATCCCCATAGGAATTTTCTTCAAATTTAGTTAAATAATCTTATCCTCATATTGATGCTATAATTTATCTTGATTGGAAGAGGAGAACTCAACTTCTTGCTGTAAGAAATAAGCAATTTGCTTGTCACTTTCAATAACTTGCTAGTGAGCTTTATTATCTAGCACTGATGGCCTCACCACCACCTTGACTTGTGGTTGAACCTTAGCTTCTTTCATCTCACTTGGAATGTCAAACTAAGCTCCCATGACTACCAACCTGTCAACATGCTGATTTTAATTTCTTGGGACAACTTGAATGTCAAAGGCCTCAAAATATTCAATGAGGTCCCACACTCTATTTTTGTAAGACCTCAACAATTAGTTATTTGTAACATTTAGGCCTCTAACTTGGTTTACTATGAGCTCACTATCCCCATAAACTTGCAGTAGTTTGATTCCTCTTTTATTAGTCCATTAAAGGTCACATATCAAGCCTTCATATTTTGCTACATTTGAAGAGAAACTGAAATGGAACCTGTAGGAAGAGAAAAGCTTACTACCTAAAGGGGAAACCAACATTTCCCCAACACCTACACTATTTTTTCTCCTTGAGATATCAAAGAACAATTTACATAAACCATTAGGGTCTTATTTAGGTCCAATGAGGAAAGACATGGGTTGATTCTCTTCATGTAGTAGATAGACACACATTTCTCTTTCCTCAACGCCTTCCAAAGGGTTAAAAAATTGGTTATCTCCCCATATTTCATCCAAGAACAAGTCTAGAACCTCTTTAGGATGAGTGTTCAGCTCTTGGCCAATTATATACTCATCCTCATCAAGGATAGTACAATTTTAGTTTATGTTATTTGGTTGATGGGGTTTAATGTGGAATTGTGCCATGGGTTCAATGTTGATTAAGACCTTAGTCCCATACCTTGTTATAAATACCATGTAAGACCAATCTTCTACAAGGTAACTCTCAATCTTGGCTATGAACTCCCTAGAGAGACACAAAGCAAAGTGATGAGTAACATCAAGGATCAACATGTCTTACACCATGGAAATGCTAGGATAAGCATGCAGGGTTAATATCAAATTTTTTATGATACCTGATGGCTTTTTGGAAGAACCATCAAGTTACATGACTCCCTTGGTGTGTGGCTCATACTTGAGGTTTAACTTATCATCTATAGACTTTGGCATGACTGAGGTGATGGCCCCACTATCCACCAAGCAGTTGTGCACCAATGAATCACTGATGATTAATGAAATTAGAATGGAGGGGGCTTGGTCACACTATTTGACATTTCTCCCAAAGGAACCTTGGCTACATTAGTGAAGACCTCAACTTCCTTGCTTGGTTGTTTACCTATAGCTATCATAACACTCATCTTGGACAAACCTTCTTAAAGGATGTCCACTTTTCCAAGCATGGAAAGCATGTCCCATATTAGTACGCTAATGAGGCTAGAATATGCTCGTTAAATGTATAATAAATGACCTCATCTTACTCTCTCTTTCTATTAAGTTTAACTACATTTTGTGACTTTTATTTTGATCTGATATGAGTTAGGATGTAATTGTCCATCTTTTGTTGATTATGATTCTAACTTTTAAAAAGATCTACAATTCCTAACAAGTGTTTTGGAAAATTCAAGTTTTGTAATAAAATAGGTCATCATCAGGCTGAAGAACAAATATGAAGTGGATTGCATGTTTTTGGAAGCATTGGAATCAATACAACTTAGTTCTGAAACTCTATATTTAGTTCTAGAATTATCTAAATTAATTCTGGTACTCTTGTAGATAAGCTCAAGAACTTTCATGGTTAGACATGGAATTGATAAGGATCTATTCCAAATGGCCAATGATCTATCAAATAAATGATCCTATTAATTAGGAGTATACTTCCAATTTCCATACTTGCATATCTAAGACATTTATCACACAGTTGGACATCCAACCACGTCTTAATTCAACATCTATCTTGGGCACGATTCAATTCCATCATATCCATGAAATAGTTACAAGCCATCAATGCACCACAAGAAGAATATATATATATATATATATATATATATATATATATATATATATATATATATATATATACAGACCTGGGAATGTAGGAGTAGGGTATAATTGAAGAATAGAGGGATAAGGATAGATTAGTACATTTTTGTAATACATAACATTTTATCAATACAATACCCATTTCTATTTTGAGAGAGAATTAAGTTGTTCAATCCTATTTCTAGGCAGAGCAAGGGCCCACTCCTCCAAGAACCAGGATCTTCATTTTTGATCAGTATTTATATTTTATTCTCAAAAGCAAATAGGTAGCTCTGTTAAAATTATAAATGCTTCCAACTCCTTAAAGTTAATTTTTTTTGTAGATTTGTCCCTGCAGGTGTTCTAGATTAAATTGTCATTTCTTTGCAATCATTTTCCAAGCATTATAAATAGTGTGTTTATTTCTAGCAATCTATTTCATTCTACAAAAGTGTGTTTATTTATAGCAATCTATTTCATTCTACAAATGTGTTTTTATTTCCAGCAATCTATTCCATTCTGTAAAAGTGTGTTTACTTCTAGCAAATTCATTTCTACAAAGTGTGTTTACTTCCAGCAGATTTTCATAGTTTGATTCCAATAAGGTTTTAATCAAAGAAATCCTTAAGACATTAAAAATCCCCCAAAACAAAAGAAAAATACAAATACCTACAATCAATTACTAAATCTCTAAGATTATTCTTGTTGCATATAGCTTTAGACACATCCTTGGTTAAATATGTCATCAACAAAAAGTTGATTAAATGAAGGGAATAATGACACCCATCATACACTCACATTGTATTTCTTCATTTAATCCACAATGTTGATTGGTATACCACCAACCTTTGCCTGGGTTTTGGGAGCTACTATTGTTGGATTTTTCAATGAAGGAGTGATGATAAGAGGTTCTTTGATAGATTCCTAGTTGTCACCCATATTCCTTCTCTTGAATCTTATGTTTGTTGAGATTGGGACATGAGCTAGACTGGGGATGGCCTACTAATTGATGACCATTATGGCCTCTGACTAGTTTGACACCTTATTCGAGCCTTATTCTTGTGGAGGCTATTCCTGCTTTGTCATTATGGGCACCTCTATGCTTTGGGCCATAAGAGATTGGCTATACCCATAAGTAATAACTTGCTACCATTGGTCATTGAATGCCTAGTTAAAGCCATTAGTTGGGATAATGGATTGCCCAAAATAATAATTCCAAGGCATTGTCCCTTTAGCCTCCTGAGCCATATTATTCTGAACCAAAACTAAGGAATTGGAAGGGTCTGCAACATTTGGATTATAATTATGCTATATAGAATAGTTAGGCTACCCCTGTCCTTAAAAATTTACTTTGTAAGGTGGCCTATTTGATTGATAAGGCTACTACTGAGGCTGGTATGGAGCTTGATATGGATTTCTATAATCTTGCTACCTCTTGACATTGACCACATCATTCCCAAAGGATTGGAGCATACTCTTCAATTCTAAGTAATTTTTTTGCTCTTGGGAGTCACTAGATCCACTACCAGAGGCCTTCTCTTGCTTTGGTGAAGGCATAATAGCAATTTTTAGCATTATAATTATAAAATTAAGTGGAGGAATGACTGTAGGAGGTGGTTTGATCTTAGGAAAAAGAGGCATTATGGGTCTAGGAGTAAGCTTGCCTGCTTAAACCACACAATTTTGTGCTTTAATGGCCACCTCGTATGCATTTAATAGTGTGTCCCCTCCCATGTATTGGATCATTATAACTATATCAATATTAAGAAATTCAAATATTACAAGAAATCAAAGTTCAAAGATGGTCTAACAGTTTTTGGAATTCTATCCCATGCCTTCTAAAATATCATATTGAAGTCTTGCATGACTTCATGGGGAGCTCTCTTGATTATGGTTAGATGCTTTGCAAGTGACATATGATCACTCTTATCTACAAAACATTTACACAGGGATTTTCTTAGCTCATCCCATGAGTGGATAAAATTAGGAGTGAGGCCCCTATACCAATCTAATGTCTTTACCTTGAAGGATATAACCAATATCCTAATAGCCACGTTCTCCACTGTGATATTGTGAATGTTGTAGAAATTGGCTATGTCTATTATGTGCTTAGTAGGAGTTATAACTTGATCTCTTATGTAATATGGGACACTTTTGAGGGATATTAATGGCATAAGGTCATACTATGGAAAATTTAAAGGACTGTGGTTTTTGAAACCCATAAAATCTCTTTGGGGAATCATGGTAGCAAGAGGAGCTAACAAGGATCCTCTTGCATAGGTATACCTTATGACTGGTTTAGGAAAATGGTGCCCTACTTATGGATGAGTAAAGGTGAACCTTAACCTTCTAACTGAGTTCAAAGGAAATTCAATAAACTCAGAAGGGATACCTCTAAAATCTGATCTTGTAGTTACTTTTGGCATGAAAAATGGCTACTGCTCTACCATCAGATAGATGGGTGTACCTTGGAGTCACCAGATGCTAGAAGATGAAAGCTACCACTACTGCAAATTGATCAAAATAGCATCAAACTTGACCAATCTTCCATAAAAAATGGAAGTAAAAATGGTAGTGTGTCCCATCAGGCATGCCATAAACTATTGTAGCATGGAATTGCACCCCTGTGAGAGAGTTCTTCAAGATCTCTCACTTCCAGCTACAAGCATGAGGATAACCTCAGGATGTGGGTATCTTATGGTGAGGTTGAACCTCTATGCTTTTTAATGTGGCTAATTTTTTAGGCGTTTCACTTTAGCTCTTGATTCCCACTCTAAAATCTAATATGGCTAAGGAAAAGTGATAGGAGGATAACTTGAAAATAAATCTAAGCTAAGGGAGGTGATGCACCAAAATAAAATGATCCACTTCAATTCTAGAAATCAATCAACTACTGATGAACCTAACAAGGATGTAGGATACTCTGGTTCTATCTCAAGGCCATGGGTGTGAAACATTTGCATGGAGGTCAAATGGGAGCCTTGCACTTTGGGATGGCAAAAATAGGTCTACAGGAGACACTACAAACTAGTAATACGTCAAGGAGGGCTTGAAACACTTCACACTTCACACAATCCTACAAAAAACTAGAAGAATAAAAAATAAGGTGCTTGGAAAAATCATAGATGATGAACAACAATCATACATTCTGCAAATAAAACCAAATGTGCACACTTGTCTTTAACAAAAAATAGAAAGTCTTGCTTGTATTACTTAAAAAGAGTCTTTTCTACATATTTATTTTGTTAGAGTAATTTTATCGCCTGTCGAGGGATCCCTTTACATGGCTCAAAAGCCAACATTCATAGAAAAAAAGACGAGAGAGAAAAGAGAGCTACGTGAAAGGATAGAGAGGAGACTGTCATGATGTTGAAAATATCTTTGCTTAGTCAAGCCCCTGGTAGCATTAACTCTCTTTTACATGAGAGCTAAGAAAGAGGAGTGAAGTTGTTGATTTCTAGAACTACTACCGCTTGCCATCAATTTTTTATTTAATGGCTAAAGGCAACTCTGTGTGATGTCCATGCTTATTTCTAGGTAGAATGATGTCTTTGACTATTACTTCCAACTACCAATCTACCATCTTAGGATTTTACGTCCACTTGAACTACCCTTGAAGATCAAATTCTTGGATTATGTCATGCCTTGGACAGCCGTGCCATACCTTGGATAGTGAAGTACCTATTTGATCAGAGTAGAGCCATGATTATGCATTGATTTCCCATCCACCCCAATCGATTATTGACTATAGGGTGAAACCAATTCAAGACATTGGTTTTCCTATAGTCGATATATATGCTATATATATATATATATATATATATATATATATATATATATATATATATATATATATATATCCCCTATTTGGAAAATAGTTCTGTCAATTGAACACATCTATGCCACTTGTCCACTCCACAACTAGCCACTTATCTTTGACCTTAGCATTGATATGTTGACAACTCTCTATACACTTCCTTTCATAACTTTTGATTTTACCATTTTTGGCCCCTTATCTTCCCATTCAGGTCCCTTTTTCCATTTGGGCTCCTTTTTCCATCTAGCCTCCTTTCTCTTTACCTAGTTCAGGCTATTTGGGTTTCCTTTCTGACTATTGCCTTATGCACTTTTATTTTACTCATTCGGGCTTTGGATCTTTGTCTTCAACCTCCCATGGCTTACTTGTTTCAACTTTTCAACAAAATTTTCCATGGGTCTTTCTATTTCCTTTGGTAATTTTTATTTTGGTAAAATTATCAAAGGAATTCATTTGGTATTTTTACTTAAGGGTATCTACCCTTCGGGTCTCTCGCAAGTGTTCCTTCCAAAGGGAACCTACCCTTCAAATTTTTTTTGAAGACTTTTCTCGAAGGGTAGGGTACCCTTTAGGGATTTTGAATGAGCCCTTTGAAAATGAATGAAGTCCTTCAGAAAGATTGAAAGAGACCTTTCAGAAGGATTGTACCCTTTGGAAAGTCTGAAGTCTTCATGAGGGGAAAAACTAATTGACACTTTAGAAGACCACTTCAGAGTCTTGGGACAAGAAGACTTACACACTACTAAAACTGATTAACACTAAAGAGAATAAATCAGGTTTTTGAACCCGCACTACTTCTTGTGAAAACTTTATAAGTCAAGCTCTACTGAAAACATGACTATCAAAGGAAAGAGTAAATCAGGTTTGTGAGGGGGAATAACTTATTACTCATAAAACTTTATAATATAATCAACTCAAAAAACCTGATTTGTTCTAGAGAGGAGCAATGAGTAACTTAGGTTTCTTGAGTAAGAAGACTTAACACATGGAAAATCTGATTTTACATTGGAAGAAGGCCCAAAACACTTTGACCCTTTGAGACTTACAACTTATAAGGAAATTTAAGCAAATTAGTTCCACTGATGGAGTCTATAGTTCTGATGGAGTCATGCTTGAAATGCTTGGTTTGCCATGAAAACTGCTCAAGAACCTTTTCTTGGCTTTGTAGACCTATCCTTTAGAATTTGACAAAATACACTTTAAGCAATCTTAAATTGTTTCAAAAATTTTGTTAGCACTATAAATCTTTATGGGACATTCATTTCATATAGAACATCTACTCATTTATTATCAACCGGATCCATCTAGGCACAATTCGGTATGTGGGCCAAAAAATGGCTAATAGGAACCAAATATAATGGTGGTTCACAATTAGAAGCATTTCATTGATTTAAATTGAACTACCACATGCCCCCCCAGCATTAACTCTCTTTTACATGAGAGCTAAGAAAGAGGAGTGAAGTTGTTGAATGCTAGAACTACTACCGCTTGCCATCAATTTTTTATTTAATGGCTAAAGGCAACTCTATGTGATGTCCATGCTTATTTCTAGGCAGAATGATGTCTTTGAATATTACTTCCAACTACCAATCTACCATCTTAGGATTTTACATCCACTTTAACTACCCTTGAAGATCAAATTCTTGGATTATGTCATGCCTTGGATAGCCATGCCAGACCTTGGACAACCATGCCATACCTTGGATAGTGAAGTACCTATTTGATTAGAGTAGAGCCATGATTATTCATTGATTTCCCATCCACCCCAATCTATTATTGACTATAGGGTAAAACCAATTCAAGACATTGGTTTTCCTATAGTCAATATATATATATATATATATATATATATATATATATATATATACACCCTATTTGGAAAATAGTTTTGTCAATTAAATACATCTATGCCACTTGTCCACTCCACATCTAGCCACTTATCTTTGACCTTAGCATTGATATGTTGACCACTCTCTATAGCTTCCTTTCATAACTTTTGAATTTACCATTCTTGACCCCTTATCTTCCCATTTAGGTCCCTTTTTCCATTTGGGCTCCTTTTTCCATCTAGCCTCCTTTCTCTTTACCTATTTCAGGCTATTTGGGTTTCCTTTCTGACTATTGCCTTATGCACTTTTATTTTACTCATTCGGGATTTGGATCTTTGTCTTCAGCCTCCCATGGCTTACTTGTTTCAATGTTTCAACAAAATTTTCCATGGGTCTTTCTATTTCCTTTGGTAATTTTTATTTCGGTAAAATTATCGAAGGAATTCCTTTGGTAGTGTTACTTAAGGGTATCTACCCTTCGGGTCTCTCGCAAGTGTTCCTTCCAAAGGGAACCTACCCTTCAAATTTTTTTTGAAGACTTTTCTCGAAGGGTAGGGTACCCTTCAGGGCTTTTGAATGAGCCCTTTCAAAATGAATGAAGTCCTTCAAAAAGATTGAAAGAGACCTTTCAGAAGGATTGTACCCTTTGGAAAGTCTGAAGTCTTCATGAGGGGAAAAACTAATTGACACTGTAGAAGACCACTTCAGAGTCTTGGGACAAGAAGACTTACACACTGCTAAAACTGATTAACACTGAATAGAATAAATTAGGTTTTTGAACCTGCACTACTTCTTGTGAAAACTTTATAAGTCAAGCTCTACTGAAAACCTGACTATCAAAGGAAAGAGTAAATCAGGTTTGTGAGGGGGAATAACTTATTACTCATAAAACTTTATAATATAATCAACTCAAAAAACCTGATTTGTTCTAGAGAGGAGCAATGAGTAACTTAGGTTTCTTGAGTAAGAAGACTTAACACATGGAAAATCTGATATTACATTGGAAGAAGGCCCAAAACACTTTGACCCTTTGAGACTTACAACTTATAAGGAAATTTAAGCAAAGTAGTTCCACTGATGGAGTCCATAGTTCTGATGGAGTCATACTTGAAATGCTTGGTTTGCCATGAAAACTGCTCAAGAACCTTTTCTTGGCTCTGTAGACCTATCCTTTAGAATTTGACAAAATACACTTTAAGCAATCTTAAAGTGTTTCAAAAATTTTGTTATCACTATAAATCTTTATGGGACATTAATTTCATCTAGAACATCTACTCATTTATTATCAACCAGATCCATCTAGGCACAATTCGGTATGTGGGCCAAAAAATGGCCAATAGGAACCAAATATAATGGTGGTTCACAATTAGAAGAATTTCATTGATTTAAATTGAACTACCGCATGCCCCCCAGCATTAACTCTCTTTTACATGAGAGCTAAGAAAGAGGAGTGAAGTTGTTGAATGCTAGAACTACTACCGCTTGCCATCAATTTTTTATTTAATGGATAAAGGCAACTTTGTGTGATGTCCATGCTTATTTCTACGTAGAATGATGTCTTTGACTATTACTTCCAACTAGCAATCTACCATCTTAGGATTTTGCATCCACTTGAACTACCCTTGAAGATCAAATTCTTGGATTATGTCATGCCTTGGACAGCCATGCCAGACCTTGGACAACCATGCCATACCTTGGATAGTGAAGTACCTATTTGATTAGAGTAGAGCCATGATTATGCATTGATTTCCCATCCACCCCAATTGATTATTGATTATATGGTAAAACCAATTCAAGACATTGGTTTTCCTATAGTCGATATATAGGCTATATATATATATATATATATATATATATATATATATATATATATATATATATATATATATATCCCCTATTTGGAAAATAGTTCTGTCAATTAAACACATCTATGCCACTTGTTCACTCCACAGCTAGCCACTTATCTTTGACCTTAGCATTGATATGTTGACCACTCTCTATAGCTTCCTTTCATAACTTTTGATTTTACCATTTTTGGCCCCTTATCTTCCCATTCAGGTCCCTTTTTCCATTTGGTCTCCTTTTTCCATCTAGCCTCCTTTCTCTTTACCCAGTTCAGGCTATTTGGGTTTCCTATTTGACTATTACCTTATGCACTTTTATTTTACTCATTCAGGCTTTGGCTCTTTATCTTCAACCTCCCACAGCTTACTTGTTTCAACTTTTCAACAAAATTTTCCATGGGTCTTTCTATTTCCTTTGGTAGTTTTTATTTCAGTAAAATTATCAAAGGAATTCATTTGGTATTTTTACTTAAGGGTATCTACCCTTCGGGTCTCTCGCAAGTGTTCCTTCCAAAGGGAACCTGCCCTTCAAATTTTTTTTGAAGACTTTTCTCGAAGGGTAGGGTACTCTTTAGGGCTTTTGAATGAGCCCTTTGAAAATGAATGAAGTCCTTCAGAAAGATTGAAAGAGACCTTTCAGAAGGATTGTACCCTTTGGAAATTTTGAAGTCTTCATGAAGGGAAAAATTGATTAACACTGTAGAAGACCACTTCAGAGTCTTGGGACAAGAAGACTTACACACTGCTAAACCCGATTAACACTGAAGAGAATAAATTAAGTTTTTGAACCTGCACTACTTCTTGTGAAAACTTTATAAGTCAAGCTCTACTGAAAACATGACTATCAAAGGAAAGAGTAAATTAGGTTTGTGAGGGGGAATAACTTATTACTCATAAAACTTTATAATACAATCAACTCAAAAAACTCGATTTGTTTTAGAGAGGAGCAATGAGTAACTTATGTTTCTTGAGTAAGAAGACTTAACACATGGAAAATATGATTTTACATTAGAAGTAGGCCCAAAACAATTTGACCCTTTGAGACTTACAACTTATAAGGAAATTTAAGCAAAGTAGTTCCACTGATGGAGTCCATAGTTCTGATGGAGTCATGCTTGAAATGCTTGGTTTGCCATGAAAACTGCTCAAGAACCTTTTCTTGGTTCTGTAGACCTATCCTTTAGAATTTGACAAAATACACTTTAAGCAATCTTAAATTGTTTCAAAAATTTTGTTAGCACTATAAATCTTTATGGGACATTCATTTCATCTAGAACATCTACTCATCTATTATCAACCGGATCCATCTAGGCACAATTCGGTATGTGGGCCAAAAAATGGCCAATAGGAACCACATATAATGGTGGTTCAAAATTATAAGCATTTCATTTATTTAAATTGAACTAACCAACCCAATCTCTACCCCTCCCCCCCCCCCCAACACACACACACATCCCTAGACATTACAATCATAACCTCTACTCTGTCGCCTAATAAAATAAGGCATGGTTGGTTATGCAATTTTTTAATACAATTGCACTTTTTAGTAGGGTGAATATTACACAAGGACATCATCCAAATTCAACTCCATAGAGTCAAACATTGGTAGAGTAATTAAATTAACCTTCACATTAACCTTTTTCATAAAAGGTTTTAACCATGCCAAACATACTAATTCACCAAAGCCATAAAACGTAGGCTATGCACATTTTCATCACTAAGGGTGTCATCACTAGCACACATTCAAGGATAAAATATCCCACATTCAACAGATTTATACTATTTCATAATGAAAATACATGTAAACCATTTATCATCAAGGTAAATATTTTCATTTTTTCACCAAGGATTGCCACATTTTACCTTCCCCAAGGGAGATATAGTGACAATATTCATTTTTCCATTAACAAGTTAGGGAAACTCATGATTTTTAAGGCTTCAATCACAACACTAAATTTTTATCTTTCCAAATTGGGGCCACATAAACTCAGAGATTACTATGAAAAGGAGTCCTATACAATCCCCTCATATAGTTTTACCATCTTCCAATACATATGTACCTTATTAATATCAAAATTGACTCTCATGTCAACTTTAGATTTGAAAAGTTTAAGCTCATGTAAAAAAAATATTTTATAAGATCACTATATAGTGGCTTAAACAATACTTTTATTCCAATGAATGAACCTTTATAATAAATAAAATGCATTTTCCCACTATCATGTATTCTCAAAATTTTCTTCTCCCTTCTTACATGTTGTACAAGATTCAACCTCACATTACTTGAACTCCAAATTTATGGATTATTCCAAGTAGAAATTTTAGTCAATTTTATGAATTGATAAGTAGTAAAAATTGGCTAAGTATAACTATGTAACTTGGTTGTCATTGACATTTAAGCCAATTGTGTCCTTTGATTTGAAAATTGGGTTCTCATGAAACCAATTCCATTTTACTCTTGTGGTATTTGGATTATATCATGCCAAAGTTTTGCTATGTGGGACTTAAACCTCATGTCCAGCTAACATATAAAAAATATTTCTATAGATTATTTTTGGTACTTGTCAAATAGTCACTCAATGTTCTTTACGAAATGCATAGATTGCTATGAAAATGTATACAAAATGATCATTATCATTTTAGAATAAATATGCCCACGATTCACATATGCAAAGTTAATTTAAATTATCCATGGTTGAATTTAATATGCACATATTCTAATGTATAGTATTTTCCTAAAGCTCAACATTATCTGAGCCCACCCTAGTACCAATGTGTATCACCTACCATACTACTCTAAAACCAAAAACAAAATTTATATATTAATCAATATAATTACACTTATTCAAAGTTTATGAGCTCATGGCTTAACAACATGCTAATATAAGTTCACACCAACAAGAAAAATGATATTGTGTCTTAATCCATATTTAATCCTTTCAAATTAATATAAATGGGTTATTAATTTAGTCTTAATTTATCTCAAATGTATACTAGGTTATGCTCCTAGGACCTATAGGTTAAAGGGCTAGAATGAACATGTACTGATCAAGATCAAAACACTTAAGTGTGTGATCTAGGAATTTGACTCAAGATAGGAAGGTTAGTATGGTGTTAGTTCCAAAATGAAAACAAAATGAAATAAGCACACTAATATCATAACATCTCTAGGCCTAGACACTAGGGAGAGCTTGGTAATAAAAATAAATGATAAACACAACTAAAAAGTAATGAATAAAACACAATAATTCCTTCACCTTCGTTGGATGCTCCAAATACCTTTGTAGTAGTGGCTTGCTTGGTTTTGTGCTCATGAAGTCCTTGGTAATGAAAGCTTGGCTACCTCCATCTCTCCTTGACACCTTTGGCATGTGGCTTGGCTTAGATTGGAATCAATTTGGCATGGTAACACTAGTTTCAATGGCTCCTTGAAGATATTTGTGCAATATAAATTTTCACGAAAATAGCTTGGAAATGATGTTCATGGCCTCTCTATTTATAGATTTTTGTAAATGTCTAGAATCAACCTGAACCATCCATCCTGAGATTGAGATGTGTGGTTGATGATTAATTAAATTTTTTAGAATTAGGTTTATAATTATACTCATCATGACATTGGAAAAAGGGGCAATTAAGAGGCATGGAGGGCATCAAGGAAGGCATTGATGAGGCATGGAGGGCATGAATCCTGACATTTGTGGCATTTATGGCCTAGGGATGTCTTCCCAAAAAATGAAGTCACCTGATGATGAAAATATTCAATATTCATTTTCAAAACAAATTATTCAACAAGTTTCCATGGAATTATTAATTAGGACTTGATTTGGATTAATTATCTCTTAAGCATGTTTAATCACTTTGTGCACAAATTACTCAAATTGATCAAAATGCCTTATTATTGGTTCAAAATTTGACTAGATTAGAATTGGAAGTCACTATCAGATGCATTGGAACCATATTCCCATTTAGGATGTTAACAAAAAAAATAACAAAGGAACATGTATTGTGAAAAATATTTTATAGGAAATAGCAATCTAGAGCACCTAGGTGTGAAATTGACATTTTGACTCAGAATGGTCTGATCAATGTTAGTTGGCCCATAAATTGCATTGCCCCATTTAAGGATACCCTAACCAAAATTGGAACTTGAATATGTCATTTTCACATCATTTAATGCATTTTAGTGTTTTTAGTCCAAATTGTTAAGATCTTAGAGTACAATTGATTACTTTTGTATAAGCAACTAAACACGAAATTGAAACCAGAAGTAATAAGTAACTAGAAATTAGAAACAACAAATAATAGGAGATACAAGAAACAACCAATCTATATTAAAATCTTCCAAAAGAAAATACAATGAAGAAATCTCTTTCTCCTCACACCTCACAGATGTACAGTAATTCTCCCTAAAGAGTTCTCTCTCTCTCTCTCTCAATTAATTACAATCAACTCAATTACTGAATTGTACATGTTATGAGGATCTAAACCTACTATATAGAATACTAAAACACTAGGGTTCATGAGCCATGCATTCTCCACCCTTAGATCCACCTCTTAAATCAAAGGCTCAAATCTGTTCTCCTAAAAATAGCAATTCTAGAAACGCATAGAAGTCAGTGTCGGTCTGAAGATGACCGATGTCAGTCGACCCCTAACTGATGCCAGTCAAACCATAACCCATGTTGGTTGGTTCTGACCGATGCCAGTTACTGTGTAAGCCTAGCAACCGCCACATTAGCTCATTAGTGAAGCTTTTATCTCCACAACTCAACAATCTCCCACTTGGAGATAACCAGCTGCACATGTACTTATACAACAACATCCTCTAAACATCTCTGGCTTGTTTCTCCCTCTTCAAGTTCAATGTTGAAGACCAACAAAAGTTTAATGAAGGTTCAACTTCTCTTTTGTTACCAGATTTGTTAACATATCAGTAGGTTTCTTATCTGTATGGATCTTTTCCAGCTTCAACTATCCATCCTCCAATACCTGTCTAATGAAGTGGTACCTAAGCTGTATATGTTTGGTTATTGAATGAAAATCTGAATTCTTTGCCAAATGAATTGCACTTTGACTATCATTGTACAATCTACAACTCTCTTGCTCCTTTCCCAACTCTTCCATGAACTGAGTCATCCAAATCATTTCCTTGTTAGCCTCTGTGACTGCAATGTATTCTGCTTCTGTAGTAGACAAGGCAACAACCTTCTGTAACTTTGAAATCTAGCTAACTATCGTTCCACCAACAGTGAACACATGTCCTGTGGTGCTTCTCCTACCATCCAAGTCATCTACCATATCCGAATCTACATACCCATGTAGAGAAGTGTTTGACTCTCCATAGCATAAATGCCTACTGCTGGTCCCTCTCAGATATCTGAGAATCCACTGAACTGCTTTCCAATGTTCTTTTCCTGGATTGGCCATAAACTTGCTGACAACTCCCACTACTTGGGCAATATATGGTCTAGTACATACCATTGCATACATCAAGCTCCCAACTACTAAATCATATGGAACTCTACTCATGTACTCAATCTCATCATGTGATTTAGGACACTATTGTTTGCTCAACTTGAAGTGTCTAGTGATAGGTGTGCTTACTGGTTTTGCATCCTGCATATTGAACCTCTCCAACACCTTATTCACATAATCCTCTTGAGACAAAATCAAACTATGATTTTTCCTATCTCTCTTAATACTCATGCCAAGGATTTTCTTTTTTGCTCCTAAATCCTTCATGGCAAATGTGTGAGCTAATTTTACCTTAAGCTCAGTAATTGCTTGCATGTGTGAACCTACAACAAGCATATCATCTACATACAGTAATAGAATAATATAACTACCATTATCTAATCTGTTAAAATAAACACAATGGTCAAATTGACATTTACTAAAGCCATGCTCTGTCATAAACCTGTCAAACCTCAAATACCATTGTCTTGGAGCTTGCTTAAGACCATATAAGATTTTCTTCAACCTGCACACAAGTTTCTCCTTACCTTTGACCTCAAAACCTTCCGGCTGATCCATATATATCTCTTCATCCAAATCTCCATGAAGAAATGTTGTCTTAACATCAAGCTGCTCAAGATGCAAATCCTCAATAGCAACTAAAGACAATGTAGTCTGAATAGAAGTCATCTTTACTACAGGAGAAAAAATTTCACTAAAATCAATACCTGGTTTCTGTGCAAATCCCTTTACTACCAACCTGGCCTTATGTCTCATTTGTCCATTCTCTCCTTCCTTTAACCTGTATACCCATTTATTTTTTAGTGCTTTCTTTCCAGCTGGTAACTCAACCAAATCCCACATATGGTTCTCTTCCAAGGAATCAATTTCCTCATTCATGCCATGCTCCCACTATTTCTTAGATTTTACCTGCATTACCTCATCAAAACTTTCTGGTTCTCCACCATCAGTGAGCAATAAGTAGTATAAAGAAGAGGAATAATGAATTGGAGGTTTACTTACCCTTTTAGACTTCCTTATGGGTGTTTGAGACTCATTTATAGCTTGCTATCTTCCCAAATTTTCTTTTGACAGTGATCGATCCTGGTCATCTCTGATCAATGCAAGTCTGCACCCGATCAATGTCGATTCCTCCTGATCAACACTGATTTCCACCTGACTAATGTCAGTCTCCAACTGACTGACGTTGATTTCCTCCTGACTGACATCGGTCTTTATGTTTTTCTGTGATTGATGATTTTTACTCGCGAGCTCATTTTAGATCATAACCTCTTCCAAATCAAGATTGCCCTACTCAGAATTATTTAGCCTCTTAAGCTGATCACTGTACATCACCTTCTCATTGAAAACTACATCATGGCTTCTAATAATTTTGTTAGTTTCTAAATTCCACAATTGGAATCTGAAATCTCCAAAACCATAACCAATGAAAGTGCACAGCATAGATTTAGCATCCAACTTTTTTCTATTTTATTTATCAATGTGCACAAAAGCTTTAGAACCAAAAACTCTGAGAAATGAAAGATCTACCTTTTTACCTATCCAAGCCTCTTCTAGAATTCCACCATCCAGTGCAGTAGAAGGTCCTCTGTTAATTAGGTAATCCATAGTATCTACAACTTTTACCCAAAACTATAAGGGCAAACCAACATGCAACCTCATACTCCGTGCACGCTCCATTATTATTCTATTCATCCTTTCAACAACTCCATTTTGCTGAGGTGTCCTTAGAACCATCCTTTCCCTACATATTCCACTCATAGAATAGTAACTATTGAATTTATTGCTGCAGCACTCACCACCATTGTCAGATCTAAGGCATTTTAATCTCAAACCTGTTTCATTCTCAACCAAAGCTTTCCATTTCTTAAATGTGTCAAAAACATCAGATTTCCTCTTTATGCAATAAACCCATACCTTTCTTGTAGCATCATCAATGAAAGAAACATAATACTGTGATCCTCTAATAGAAGCTACCTAAGCTGGTCCCCACACATCTGTGTGAACAAGCTCCAACTTGTGCTTCTTCTTTGTTGACCCAGTTTTGAGAAACCTCACTTTCTTTTATTTCCCAAAAATACAATGCTCACAAAAATCTAGATCTATGCTTTTCAAATCTGAAAGCTTACCTTTTGACTTAAAAACATTCATTCCCTTCTCACTCATGTGACCAAGCCTACAATTTCACAACTTTGCATCTACATCTGAAGTAGATAAAATAGAAGGAGAATAATCAGTAATACAAGTAGATAGATAAAGTGTACCTACTCTCTTACTTTTTGCTAATACAAGTGCACCCTTGGAAACTTTCCAAGATTCAGCTGTGAGAGTTACTATGCAACCCTCATCACCCAACTTTCCTACAAAAATTAGATTCCTCTTTAGAATGGGTACATGCATGACATCCTTCAACACCCATGTGTTGCCATTCTACAATTTCAACTGCACTTTTCCTTTGCCAATAATTTTACAAGGCTCATCATCCCCTAAATAAACTTTTCCAAAATCTCCATGGACATAATCATTGAAAAATTCTCTATTTGGGGTTGCATGGAAAGAGGCACCAGAATCTAAAACCCATGATTCTACTTTATTGTCCAAATAAAATATAAGAGCATCCTGTGCAACAATACCTACAACTTTTGCTTCTTTATTACATTCATGCTGATTTTCTTTGTTATCCTTCAACCAACAATATTTATTTGCATGCCCTTTCTTTCCACAATTCCAGTAGGTTATTCTTCTATTTCTAGATTTGGATCTACTTCCCATCTTTGACCTTGATTTCCCTTGCTTGCCCTTCTCTCTTTGCCTTCCCCTGCTTTCAACACTTAAAGCATTACCTGATGTTTCCCCTATGCTTTTCCTACGAATTTCTTCATTCAAGATTACACTAACAACATCATCAACTTTCAATATATTTGAAGTAGATGCAGTATTACTAACTACCATTACTAAACTATGCCAACTTTCAAGTAAAGAGCATAATATTAAGAGAGCCTTAATTACATCATCAAAAACTATTTTGACTGAATTTAACTGATTTACTATTGTATGGAAATCATTAAGATGACTAGATACAGATCCACCTTCTTGCATTTGCAAATTAAATAATTGCTTCATAAGATATACCTTATTCGAAGCTGAGGGTTTTTCATATAAATTTTCCAAAGTATCCATTAACTCTACCGTTGTCTTTGCCTGTGATAAGTTGGAAAACACAAAAGCTGCCAGGCTCAACCTTATAGATCCAAGAGCCTTTCTATCAAGAACATTCCATTCTTCATCTTCCATATCTATGGGCTTCCTTGAATCCACACCCAATGGTAAATATAGATCTTTTTGATACAAATAATCTTCAATCTGCATCCTCCATAATTGATAATTCTTGCCTTTGAATTTCTCCATTCTTAGTTTACTTTCTTTTGCCATTGCTTTGCTCCCTCTCAATCAGAAACCCTTGTGAGTGAATTCTATAATCAACAAACACTAACACGCTCTGATACCAGTTGTCAAGATCTTAGAGTACAATTGATTACTTTTGTATAAGTAACTAAACACGGAATTGAAACTAGAAGTAATAAGTAACTACAAATCAGAAACAACAAATACTAGGAGATACAAGAAACAACCAATCTGTATTATACTCTTCCAAAAGGAAATACGATGAAGAAATATCTTTCTCCTCACACCTCGTAGATGTATAGTAATTCTTCCTCAAGAGTTCTCTCTCTCTCAATCAATTACAATCAACTCAATTACTGAATTATACATGCTATGAGGATCTAACCCTACTATATAGAATACTACAACACTAGGGTTCATGAGCCATGCATTTTCCACCCTTAGATCCACCTCTTAAATTAAAGGCTCAAATTTGTTCTCCTAAAAATAGCAATTCTAGAAACGCATAGAAGTCGGTGTCAGTCTGAAGATGAGTGATGCCGATCGACCCCTAACCGATGCCGATCGACCCCTAACTGATGTTGGTTGGTTATGACTGATGCCAATTACTATGTAAGCCCAACAACCTCCACATTAGCTCATTAGTGAAGCTTTTAGCTCCACAACTCAACACAAATTGTGAAATTTAGGTGGAAATTGATCAAAATCCTAGTTGGAGGTTATTGGTGGCCAGTTTTAGGTGTCTACAAAGTGTTGGCCTCTAATGCACCCATGCCCACTCCCTGAGATACCTACATATTAACTCATGCCCATTGAATAAGCAAAATTAGGGATACTATAGTTCTATGGAAACATAGAGAGTGACTTCATATAAGTCACACATTGAATATAAAACCCTCAAAACTCTGGGGTCACAAATTATATAATCATATAATCTTATTTATTTATTATCTACACTTAAATTATTAACCTTAGTTAATAATAATAATCCACCCTAAGCTACTATTCTAAAATTGATTATATATATAAAATATAAATATTTGTGGTCCTAATATATGGTTATTGTAATTCACCAAGATCTCAAGCCACTTTATAATATAAAAATGAGTGGCCATAGTCATATTATAAATTAATGCAACCATAACACATCTATGTGGCTATCACCACAAATTCCTTATGGATGTGACCCAAAACTATAGGATAGAGTACATTTTATAATGAACCTATTTATTGGAGAGGGTTCATGGAGTTCATCACTAAATACCACACCACATTTGAGGTGATACATGTGTGATAGTTTCATGTACTTGTGATTATCACCATATAAGAAATAAAATTAAGCATAACAATTATTCACAAAGTATTTTCACAACTCAAGGTATTAAATTATTATTTTAGTCCATTTTTGATAAAGTGATGGGCTTTCACATAATGCCATATTCCAAAGGTTTATGTGGAAGGGAACCAATTATGAGCCATCGAGATAATGAAACTTATCACCATCATGGCTTAATGAGATAATAGACCCCTTAGAGTCCTAAAAATTTAAAATAATGACAAGAACACTCTATTTATCAAAAGAAACATGATTACACCAAGTGGATTAATCTTTGTCACCCATTTCACAATGACGAAACACTTATCTTCATGAACCAATTCATGTGCATAAAACTACGATGAAGGAGTAGTAAGTTAAAAATGACATTGAAGCATTTGAGAAGGGATGTTTCACCTTAGATATCTCTATCAAAGGAAATTAAAAGTAAGGAAACTCTCATCTAAGGGATAAATCCTTGCTTAGATTAGACATATTAATTAATAAAATTTAGCCTATTGATCTTGTTGACATAAGTAATAAATGAGATAGGTGACCAAAAAATAGTATAATATTAAGGGCACTCATAATAATGACAAAGTGACTTGAGACTAGAAATATAGAAAGGTTCTACGATAATCTTGGTCTCAAGAGATAATGATAATCATGATCCCACATAATATATACATAATTTTCTTGGTCATGATACAAGGAAACATATAACTCAAGAGCTTAAAAATCACTATGATATTTAAATGATTTACATAATGTTATTCTTATAGTGCACTACCTAGTGTAAGTGACTCAGCTTCTACTATGAGTGGCCAAAATGAAAATAATTAATTGAGCCTTAATAGGTTTAAGTTATTTTTCAAGTGACCATATTACACAAAGCCCATCAAGGATATGTTAAATCATTTCTAATATTATCTAATTTCCTCAGCAAGAGTAAATATTTCAATAGGAGGTCAAAACTACTTAATTCATGGGATTATGCGTATCTACAATTTAATTATATGTGAACCCAACTTGTAGTCTTTGACAACTAAAATCATCAAGGTCTATGCAACCTTATCAAACAAGGATACACCATGTATAATGGTCTCAATGATTCTGCTAGCAACCTATAAATAGGATTTGTAAAAACAAGTTTAGGTAGCTATGATTTGGGATCACCAACTAATGTATCAAAACAAAATCCATGATCATTATATATCTTAGGCTATAAAGTTTCATAGACTTCTAAAATTCATTAAATCTTACCATAGAGGCTACATGGTATAATATTGATACCTTTGTGATTTATATCTAGGTGTTTCCATTTTAATGAAACAAGTCTAATTATTTATTAGTCATAAGTTATTTTCCTACCAATGACCTCATCTTCCATTGACATTACTAAATCCATTCAGGGAATGGTCCATCTACTAACATTATATGAAACTTAAGCCTCCTATGTTGAGTTTAGTTGTCATTAATAGAGAATTCATTCTTAAGGGATGATACATCATAGAAGTATGTTATTAAATTATTCCCTTTTACCTAATTTAATATAACTTGTTATTCATTAAAAACATCTTACTTACAAAAAGTAATGGATTCTCAAGGATAAATTATGCTCCTACTCATTAATAAACATATTCCATTTAGAAGGAAGCAAGAATAAACAATAATTATAAAGGCTTTGAACATTATAATGATTTGTAATATAATTTATCCATTCTTTAAGCTTCGTAGATCGCTCAAGAATTACATATGATACAAGTAATCCAAATCAAATAAACACAACATGCTAGCTTAATGATATTACCACTATCAATTTTTTAAATTTAATGATTCACTAACGACCTTTAAATTTCAAAGGAAACATAATAAAATGCTTAAGTTTAGAATATATTCACTTGATTTAGGTGGTTCAATTGCTTGGCCATTTAATTGGTCATAGCAGGATCATGAAGGATACTAGGTGGTGAGATGATTTAGTGTTGTGTTCCACTTGGCTACCCTCACAATGTTTGAATAGAGTCCATAAGGTTAAATTAAGGAATACTTTCATTTTTATGTCCATCAAACACTTTGTTACTAATTATTGAGTAATAATCACTATACTAATGCCCATCTTAAGTGGGAAATAGATGTATTGTTACACACTTATTCTCCATCATCACTATTATTCTGCCCTAACACACACACCCCAATTTAAAATTCCAAATATGGGCCCAATATTTATTGAATATCATTTTGAGGTCTTCTAAAATAGAAGTCTATGATGTGTGAATTGAGAAACATGAGCTCAAGGAATTTATCTAGTGCTAGAATGAGTTTGTGTGCCTTTCTTGGTTTCCAAATATTTGATTAACACAATTTGAAAGGTTTCACTTCACTTGTTTACAAGGTGTTTTCAAAGTTATAGGAGAACCAAAGCTATGCATTATCCCTAATAAATATTTTACTTTTCACTTTCAATTTTATTTAATACTTACGTACATGGTTTGATTTATGATTTATGTGGTTAACCCAACTAATGCATTTTTATTTTAGTAGGATCTTTGCCTTTGTTATATATTTAAATAGACTATTTCACACTTATACATTCTCAAGAACACCTTAGAGCTCACATTTTCCACATGGCATCATTCCGCTCACTCAGAGTCCAAATTAAAAGTGTAAGTCCACCTGATGGTGATGTTAACACAAAAATTTATATGAATAATTTGAGGTAATGGGATTATCAAAAGCCATCCATGTGTCATCATCCTAGCCGCCTAGAGGTGATGTCAGGAAAATATTTGTATAGATAGTCTTAGGTAAGAAAATTATTGAGAGCCATCCATGTGTTATCATCTCAACCTCTTGAAGGTGATGTTAGCATATAGGTTATATGGATAGTCTTGGGGAAGCAAATCACCGAGATCCAACCATATGTATTCATCCTAGTTGCCTAGAGGTGATGTCAGCACAAATATTTATATGGATAGTCTTAGGAAAATAGATCATCAAAATCCATATATGTAACACCATCCCACTAATATGAAAGCCCTTGATTTATGCATAGGGTATGATGCCTAACCATTAAGCAAATTATTGAGATCCTACCACTTATCACCATCTCACTATCTTGAACCTAGAAGAATAAAGTACAACAAACCTTAATGCATATACTATTAGAATAGTGACATGCCTACACATGTCCTTCAAAACTGCAAAGGTAAACAACAGGGACACCAATGCTAAGTTTGAAAGAGTAAAAAAAGAGACATTTATCATCTTATGATGACTAAGCATCTGAGAACATGAAAAAAAGACGCGTGGTAATAAAAGCCATGAAAGATGGCTTTATAAAATTCAAATGAAAGTCTAGATGGGAAAAGAACAAAAACCATTGCAGCCATTAATTTGAATGAAGAAGAAAATTAATACATTCAATCCTTGAAGCCAACATAACTAAAGCAATATATTTCAAAGTGCCATATTCAGTTTTTTAACCTTTTAGGACTTATAAATCATATGTTTTTTAAAGAGCTAAGTATACTAAATCATGGAAATAATATGCATTAAATATAGCCACTGATTTGTTATATACTTGACTAGCTTTGAATTTTCTAAAAATAGTAATAAATAGTGCAAATAAATACTTAGCTGGAAAACACTCGATAGAGATGATATGAGTGATAGAAATTAAGATGCAAGCTGGTCTAAGTGTCATAAACTAGATCCATATGTTATAACCCTTCTTGGATAGTAGCATCACAATTAGATAGTAGCACCTTTATTGGAAAAGTAATAGTAGTGTCCTATTTTTGGTGATAATGTTCTCTATGCAAGACTGTCCCAAAATTTTGGGTGCACCTGTGTCTAGATCTCTGGGGTCTATTCCTATGCACATGAGTTATGTAACCTTATATTATGCTTATAATTAATGATTTATTATTCAAACCCTAATCCTTCATACAACTAGGGCATAAACTGAAAAAGTGTGCTCATTAGTAGGGTAGGTTGGACATTCCTAACACCCCACTATGAAGAGAGTTGCCTACATACCAATACTCCTAGGAGGAATCAAGCTTGATGTATTTATCCCTACCTAAGTTATGGTACAAGTGAAAGAGATGCTAGTATGATAGTTGCATTAGTGCCTTGAGTATGCTTGAAATTGAAAATTTGAAAAATATGAGCTTAGGGCTATTATAAATGGCAGTATGCATAAGTAGGGAAGAATAAAGATTGATAACCTTAATTGTGCTCAAATTGTTATATTTTTAAATGTGTATTTTTCATATGATTTCCATCTACTATATAGAGGGTTAAAATTCATGTATATATTATTTTGTTTCTTGTGTAGATGATAAAAGATGTCTAGGCCGACCTTAGGAGGCTTTAGTTTTAAATAGATATCCATTTGGGAAAAGTTAAGGTGAAGGACATTAGCACCATTTTGAGGACACTAGTGCCACATGGCACTAGTGTACTTATTATGGTGCTAGTGTCTAGCTAGAAGAACACTAGGCATGAAGGGACATGATCAAGAAACAAGGGTCTATGACTAATTTGGGGCTGAGTAGGGATGTTTGAGGCCCACATGAAGGCTGGATAAGTGTGATAATAGAATCTAAGATAGGTCTAGGGATAATCTAGGGATAAGTAGTTTCAAGTAGCACTCTTAGCACCCAAATACCACTTTTGGATTATTACATTCTCCCCCTTTATTCTATAAAAGTTACAAAGTAAAATGAGTAGGATAAAGGAAAAAGATGTGTACCTGGACTTACCAAGGAAGTAAAGCCTGTAAAGTTGGGTCTAAGAATGTGACACATGCTCTAATGTGTGCCATGTAAATGAAACATACATTAATTAGTCCTTACTTAAGATATATCAAAAGAAAAAGACTAAACTAAGTAAATAAGTAAAACTAAGTAAATATATAGGAAGGAAGAAACTAACTACACTTCACTAGGTACATGAACTAATGCATGAACCTAGTGACAACCTATGTGTGTACATGTATATAGTGATCAATTGATGAATAATTTGAACTGAGCAAATATATTTCTCAATCCTCATGTGTAATTGGATCAATAAATCAATCCAATTTTGACTCCATCATTACCCACCCCTATTTAGTGGATCATGACCTATGAATAGATTGGATTTGACTGATAGTGTGTCCAACCCTCTCATGTAGGTGGCTCAAGAACTCAAGTAGGATATGAATTTGTCATTACCCACTATAGATGCATATGAAAAATTAACTACACAAAGTATTTTAAATGTCTAACTGAGTATATCTAATTGTGTATGTTTAATTTGTATCCTCTTGCGTATATTAGGTCGCTCTGGGCCACTCAAGAATGCCAACCACTACAGATGGAATAAGACATGAAACTGGTGTATAATTTATAATATGATATAAGATGTATACAACATATAAAATGACATAGAATTTGTTATTCCATCTGATCAACTGATGTGTAACTAAGCATACAAAAATAATGTGGTGCACACATACCCATAAATATGATATCTGAATATATGGATTCTAGATTGAGTTGTAATAAACTATATTTAGGGGTCTAAATTGAATACAAGAATGGTCATGTTGTGAATTATTCCCCCTATCTAAGCAATAATGATATGAATCTAAGTTGAACTAGTATGAATATGAGCTAAAATTGAGTATAACTAATAAACATGTAACTAAATCTATGCAAACTTGTATTGTACATGCTATGTTATTCTGGCCAATCTAGGTTGTTTTGAAATTGAGTATACTAGATAATAATGCCATATCTTGGAGAATATAACCATATAGTACTAGTGTCCCCATTTGAGTGCTAGTGTTCTTTTGGTCTATTTTTTTTAAATTATACTACTTTTTGGGTCACTTTTTTCCCACTATTTTTATGTGTGTCTGATTTTATGTAACTGAGCTTGTGTGCTAAAAAATGCACTATAAGTGTAATATAGGATCCTGATCTCTGTGACAAACCCCTATGAATTCCCCCTCTTTTAAGGGGAGTTGTTTAATTTATGCAAGAACTATCCTCAAAATAAAAAAAGTTCTACAAAATGTGTGTTAGTTGGAGCGTATATGATAGCTACGGGATAATCTAATATAATGTGCATACATAACATCATAATGTAAGAGAATCTGAGCATAAGTATGTAATTTAATATGTATTTCAAGTGTATAATTCCAAAATGGTGTCAAGATAGATGTAGTCAATCTATGTAACAAGAAATCTATGTAAAATTGGGTAGCTACCTAGGGGGATGGGGCATGATATCCATTAAGGCACTCAAGTAGGAAGATTAGATGCATGAAGTCCCTCATGGCATAAAAAATTGGTGTGTGTAAAAATCAAAGATAATTTTCATGGCCATGAATCAGAGAAGAAAGTGTACATAAAAAACACATGAGTCACACAAAGTAGGCCAAGGGATCACAATACAAGAGACATGGGCATATTTCATTAAATCTGAGAAAACTAGACATATAAGGACATGTGTAAATGTCCACCTACACAATAAACAAACAAGTTGGCTGAGATCCACATATAAGTGCATGATCAAATGGTTGCATACAGAATCAAGAAAGTACACACAAGGACATGGGCACATGTACAAAGCATACATACTATGAATAGAAGTGGTGTAGAGCCAAATAATAATGACATATTTTAATGCCCTTGAATAGAAGAATCATAGAAATTAAACAAAATCAAGTCTAAAATAGGTAAGTTTTAAATGAAAGTATGCATGAATATGGAATACAAATCTATGTAAGAGCTACGATGTATATATGCTGAGTCTAAAGTAGTAATCATCGATAAAAAATCTGAGTAAGAGTAACATGATCAATATCAAGATATAACAATGCTAATGATGGAATATATAATATATAAAGATAGAATTTGGTAATCAAAATTGTGTATAAGATGCCCCCAATTGGGTGAATGTGTCAAGTGAAGACCCATGTATTGGTGTATATTCCCCAATGGGTAGGTAATAGCAAGTCTGGATCAATGTAGTGGACCTAAGTCCTATAAGAAATATGCAAGCACTCGACAATAAGTAAATCATATATGTATGATAAAATTGAATAAACTAAGATAACTAACATATGTTGCATCTAGAAAATATAATAAATGTAAACATAAAAATGCATACAATCTAAAATTTTGTGTTTATGAGTAATTATTTGAATGTTTTTTGTGCTTTTGACATGTTATTATGTTTTTGGATTTTATAGATATAAAATATGTATAAACAATATGAAAATGAAATATTTACAAGGAGTAAGAGAGAAGTAAATTATATCTAAGTAAATGTTGAAAATAAATGAGATAGTAGACAAGCAAAGTGAAATGTATCTATAGACTCAAGAGTACATCCATGGGATGTAGATAATCAAATGGTGGATCTAATGGGAGATTATCTAGTATCAGATATTGGATTTATCCAAACTCAAATAAGTCATCATCATCACTATCATCATACCATTTTGTATTTATCAGTGGAGCCTTATCTTTAGCATTAGTCTAGAGTTTGTGCATCTAAATAGCATGCTACTTGGCTATATAAGATGCCTCTCATGCGTTCCTAGGGTAAAATACGCTATACCATGGAGTTTTCATAATAAAATTATGGTTTTCATATGTGTCATCATGTAAAATATGAAACATGTGTCCCTCATGAGTGAAAATCAAACATCTATTTGATCAATCAACTGTGGCATCCATCACCTATAACTATGTACTACCAAGGGTAACATATAGATGAGTGCCCTTGTTCATAATAAATAATAATGTATTGGCCACCTTAAGGCCTCATGAAAATGGTAGTGTGATATATCGAATGGAATCCTAACAATGTATAACATGTTGTATCTCATTTTCTTGATAGCCTATGTGGTGTAAAAATGACAAAGTGTAAGTATTACGATTAAAATCCTCATCTATATCCACATGGGGAATGTATCTATCTACAAAAAAAAATTGGATAGTCAGTAGATCATTCTGTGAGTATTTATGTCAGTGATGACTCTATCATGGTGCTCGTATCTATGAAGGTAACCATCTTTGTAGAGGTGATCATACCTATGGAGGTGGAGGTTGTATGATCTGAATAATGCACCGAGCCTTAAACTATTCAATTTATGTTGTAATGTTGAGCATGTATCAGTATCAAGTCTTGTAAGTCTATGAAAATAGAAAAAGGGTTGACCATCCTATGGTGATAATTTATTGACTAATCTATATTAGACTGTGGGTAATACCACCAATCCTCTTTCAAGTAGTATTTATAAGATCTGATGTGGTCTATCTTGTGAACTTCCTACCTGAATCTATATAACTTAGTCTATATCCATAGATTTAATGATATGTACTAAATTAATGGAAGGCTTTTTCACTAATTATTACTGAGTAAGAGCTTTTAGCTATAGGATTATGAAAAAGTGGTGCTACCAGTGTAGGAAGAGGTGTAATTAGAATCATATTTGTACTCTCTTGGGCCCACTAGTGTGGAACTTAATCCACATAAATAGTGATCAATATCAATAGTTTTTGGATCATCCTCTATGGTGGATTTGGAATTGATATCAAAGTTATAAATGTATACTTATTTGAAATTAACAAGTAGTGTTAATTATGTTATGAGAATCTCATTGTCTGCCCTAGGTAGGGATCTTTATAGTGTGGGAGGTTATTCCTCTATCATCAGTGAAGGTAACTATGCTGTAGAAAGATCTAAAAGATGCGTAAGAATAATCTTATTAGAATCCCCAACCTTATATGTATCCATATACTCAATCAAAATCTTATGAAGTGGGGATTCTATGAGAAATTGAGGTGTCCCATCTAAAGATTTACTTGGGGTAGTAGGCTTAATAAGTCTACAATATCTAAATGGCTAATTATTTACTAGACAAGTGTATAAGTATCCATCATGTAAAAACTTGATGCATCTATGTAAATTAGAGGGTATAGTTTCCATAACATGTATCCAAGGTCTATTGAGTAACAAGTTATAATGTAAATGATTAGGCATCACCTGAATGTGTGTAGGTAATGATTTTGGCCCTACCATAATGTCCAATGTAAAAGAACCTAATGTCTATCTAGGAATGTTATCAAACCCTCTGATATTATTATATGCATTTTGAATGAATGCTATATTTTTAGACATCCAATTCTTATCACTATTGTGCTAAAATTGCAAATCTAAATGACATTCTACAATAATGCACAATCTGGACCAAAATCATTAAAATACTCTAAATTATCCACACATGTCACGTACAGGTGCCGATTCTCATTCATTGATCATTGATTGGGGCAATGCATTTTATATAATCATGATCTTTTCCTAATTCACTTAGAGTCAAATTTTGACCTAGAAAAATGACATGTTGAACCACTAAAATATTCTAATTTCATTGTACATGTCATGTGCATGTGTTGATTCACATCTATAAAACCCTAATTGGGGTATTACCCTATACAAATTAACATCTTCTTCTGATTCAAATCTAGTCAAATTATGATAGTAATTTGACATTTTTGACCATTTTGATTAAATGTGTGACCAATTTCCAAAGAATTATAGAAAACTAATTAAAATCATTTAAACAAATCAAAACCCAATTTGGAGCTTAAGTGAAAAATCCATAAAAGTTATTGAATATCTATTTATTGTAAATTCATTATTAAAATTGGAATCACCCATTACATCATCATAGGGGTGTCATCCATAAGGCATTAATGGAGGAAAATATCTAAATTAAGGCCACCTATGCCTTATTAATGCTCCATTCTTCCAAATATTTATGACCATATTTATTAATTGTCCTTCAAAAATTGAATCAATACACCACACATATTAATCTCAATATGGATGATCATGGTTGATTCTAGAAATTTTAGAAAAGCTATAAATAAGTGAGCCATGGACATAAATTTTGAGCTTCATTTGTGTAAAGTTATTATGCATAAAAAGTGCTAGAGAAGCTTCACTCATTCCTATAAATTGACCAAATCAAGGAACCAAATAAATTGGTGAACTAAGAGATGATGGAGGCACATGCTACACTGCATTAATGAAGACTTGGAGCACCAAATCTAGGTATAAGCATGTTTATTGACTATTTTTTAGGGAAAGCAACTACTTGGAAGGTATTGCTTGTCTTACTTTCATAATTAGTTTCTTGAGTTCATTAACACCGCCCCTTGAGGGAGTAGGCTTATCATGTTGTGTCCTCTATGCTTATTTTATATTTTCTCTACTAACACATGGAATAACTTTCTTCATAATCCTATTATACATTTTTGCATGCCTAGTGGGATTGTGCATTTCACATACCATTTTATTCTTCTAATTGTGCATTTAGACCTTCTTTTGAGGCCATTTTACTCTTATTTTATTCTAATTTTGATATTTTATGTATTCTAAACCAAACAATGAAATTAACCTGTAATCGGTGAAGTCATCTTGAATATCATTTAGATCACCCTATGGAATAACAAGATCACCTTGAGCAACAGTGAGGTTGCACACTCAAACAATGATATTAACTGTTGTGTTTTTTTGTTCTCTATGTGTTTTTAACAGATCAATGAGATTGACTTATAGATTAGTGATATTTACCTATGGAATGGTGGGTCATCTAATCATCAATGAGATCTCCTAAAACCAAACTTACAAGTAACTTGTATTTTTGAGCTTAATCAAAATTGATGAATTTACCTTGCTAATTGGTGATATCATCCATTTAATCAATGATATTGTCCTGCTAATCAATGAGGTTACCGCATAGTACATATGTCCTTTTTGTGTAACATCAAGATCAATTTGTAAAACAATGAGTTTTCCCTATAGAAAAATGAGATCACTTTACAAAATGATGAGATCACCATGTGTCAAAAATCTAGAGAGTTTTAACAACAAGATGCAAGTTCATTTTGACATTTTACACCCTTGTTAGAATACTAACACTATGTTTTATAGATTTAAGACACTTCACTAGTTTAATTTTTACCACAACAAAGGAAAATTTCAATCACATTTGAATTTGGGCTTAAAAAAGAACATACATTATAGTTCAGGACTATTAAGAGTCTTTCCCTTTTTATCATTTATTTGTTGGTTAAACTAGTTTCAAAGTTATTTGATTTGATTATTATTTGTGCAAACCAAGCTTAAAATGTATGCTCTCCCCCATCCTCTTTAGGGAATTTAGGTGACCAAAATTGCTTCACTTATTGTTTTTATCACTTAGTCCAATCATGAAAGGAATGTTGCGAAGGCACTCCCCAAGATCCAAGTGACTTGGGTGATCCCATACCGACCTTT
The DNA here is from genome assembly GCA_037957365.1 of Torreya grandis. Taxonomy (NCBI): domain Eukaryota; kingdom Viridiplantae; phylum Streptophyta; class Pinopsida; order Cupressales; family Taxaceae; genus Torreya; species Torreya grandis. The sequence goes on along the minus strand of JARHVA010003771.1, from coordinate 829,075 downwards.
AAAGTAATTTTATATTTTTATTTCTTACATCTTATCTTGTGAGAGGGATTTCATCACCTCCCTAAATTATTTAGGAAAGCGTTGACTTAGGATTTCATCTTCCAACATTGTTTCAACCCCATTCCATGATGGGGTGTATAAATTAAGCTAGTGAATCACTAAGATGGTAGTTTGAGCAGTTAAACTACCTCTGTTAATGACTACTTCCCTTAGAACAATGGTTTAATCTATAAATCACATGATACTAATCAATTGATTGATGTAATGGTTGTAAAAAATATAATACCTTTATACAACAAGCGATTTAACTTGGACCCAAATGACATGATTGCATAAATAGTGTTAGCCACACTTGGGACCATCTAGATCGATTAAAACTTATAGTTTTTAGATAAACCCCATTTGACATGGAGTACTATTGGTGAAGGGAAAATATCCTAAAGTTCCATGTCACTGTATGATCTCTTAAGAGAAGAGTGGGTATAAAAAACCCTACATTTCATGCACATTTAGTTTTTGGATTAATAATTTATTGCCTCTCAATAAGGAGTATACCAATGGAATCCAATGGTATGAAGCAACCTTATTAGTTTTTAGGATAGGATGCACACTTTGGTGTTATCTTGTTCTTGTTTACTTACATTATTTTTTAATCTAAAAATTATTTGTGTGTGCATGCACCAAAACTTGTCTAAAACCAAACACATGCTAAACACCATATTTTAAACAAAGAGGCATTATGCTCGTAAAATTAATCCAACACATTTTAGCCTCATTCAAAATGAATCAAATCATTTGTGTTTGTATTGAAAAAATAATTACTATGTTGTTCATGTGAGTTTAAACTATTCATCATTTACAAATCTAAAGTAATTTTTAATCCAACTTTGAAATATTACCTTTCTAAGTTATATTCCAAAATGCAATTGGTCTACATCGGAGTCTTGCCTACAACTTGGGCTTGGGTGGTTCACCTTTTGTGCTTGGTTTGAGTAACTTGGGTGAAAATTTCCATTTGGTTTAAAGGCCATTATCTAGACTTTTATCCATTCTATTCTTATGTGAACTTAGGTTATCTTTCATTAACTCATGCTCTAAGTTTTTCAACCATTCAACCTTCTCTTCAATATGGTGTCATTATGTTGCCCATTTTTTGTTGGATTTATACTTAGGATTTCTTGTGTTGATTCAAATTCTAAGTTTATTAGTTCACATATTAATATTTTTGATTACTCATATCTTCTTCTAATTTTTATGATCATAACCCACCACAGTCATGCTCAGCTTTTTATGGTATTAACATACTTTTAACATAGGTTTTTTTTGCGTTAACTTGCACCCTAATCTCTAAGGTTATTTTATCCTCTTCTAATTGTCAATTCCGACCAACCAAGGTTGATTATTCTTATGAATTATTTCTTATAATTATGTGGCATCACACCATTCCTTTCTAATTATTGATCCAAATTTAGCTTGTATATTTTTTATTTTAAAATCCAAACACCATTTAACATTTGTAAAACCAATTCACAACACTTTGAAAACATAGAAAACCATCTTCAAACTTGCAAAGGTATACTCATAGTGGGTTCTCTTACGACCCCAGTTACAAGGAAGAGAATTATTATGATGGAGAAGAACACTTTGTCATGTTTGAGGATGTCCCAACTATGATTAGATCTGATCAAGGTTATTATGAACAATAACCTATAGAGGAAAAATATGAATCTCTCCTCAGGTTGATAGAATAAGGAGATCAACTTATACCTGATTTCCAAATGAAATAATTGCATATACTTGTTCAAGTAGAGGAGTAACAACTAGAGAAACCTCTTACTCGTGTGACAAAATCAAACATTACTTCTACTAGAAAGGGGAAAGAACCACTTGTGGACTCTCCCTAACTGATTAGGATCTTGCTACCAAAATCCAAAAAAATAGTCAATGGTATGCTAAACAACTTATTGTATATTTAACTTCTTTGTCTTCTACTTCAATTAATAATACTAATTTTGTGGAGCAAGAACAAACATTAGACCAAACACAACAAGCCCTAGTTGATCCTACATCTGATGTGGATCTTGTAAATTCCCATGAACAAATTTAACATATAGATGCTTTACAACAATTTTTAATTTATGTAGTGCATACTTTATTTAACCATTAGGAGACTCTTACTCATTAACAACAAAATCTTGCTAAAGAATCCTAGAAGGATGCAAGTATTTTACAAAACACCTTGGTGAGTTCTTCTCACACGTAATAAGTTCCCCTTCCAAAGTAGCAATGACAACATCCTTTGATAAAATGATAGTACCACAAAAAAAATATGTTTCCTATAGCTTACAACATCAGATTCTTAGGAATCAACATCAAACATCTAGGAATCAATAACTAAATCTATTGAACCAACAACATCAAACTTACATCTAAGAATAAACTTAAACCAAAATTTTGGATAAAGGGTTCATATCCCTAATAAGACCACATAAGAGGGGTACATTCATACCTAAAAAAATTATATTCCACTAATTAATCCACCAAATATGCAAGAGTGTAATTTGATGAAATAAATAGTCACAAGTTTTGAGATGAGAAATTGGATAAAAAAATACAAGTTCAATGAGATATGTCCTTATCCATTCAACTTGATCATTATTTAGGTACCATTACCACCTAATTTTGAGGCATCCAATTTTGAAAAATACAAAGGTAATGGTGACCCTAGATAACACATTCAAGCCTTATTTGTGTTATGCCAAGAGGTAGCCTATAACAATGTTTATTTGCTATGCTTAATTCCATGTAGTTTGGTTGGACAAACATTAGATTGGCTCCTCAAATTGACTAAAGGATCAATGATAGATTGGAATGATCTATCAAAAAATTGTTAACCACTTCTCTTATAACATTAAGGATGATTTGAGAGTGGTTGACTTATGCAAAGCAAGACAAAGGGATAAAGAAAGCTTTGCAACATACCTACAATGGTGGAGAGCACTAGTTAGTCATTTTTAACATAATTTACTAGATAAGAAGCTATCTTAATTTTTTGAAAATAACTTACACCCTAGGGTGGCCCATAATTTAATATTTACATGTGCTAACACATTCAAGGAAATCATTGATAAGGGTGTGCAGATAGATAAGGCACTTATCACTAAAGGCATTATGAAAATCTATTCACAGGGTCAAACAAATAATAAAACTCAACCACCTCTTCAAGATAATATGGAAATACCTAAGGTTTTTAACAATAATAATAAAATGGTGGGTAATGGAGTAAGATAATCATGGTATGTGAAAATGGTGCAGGATCTACTAGTTCTAAATGCACAACCTAGTTAACCAACCACTTTGTAAAGAGTTCCTCTACGTAAATCATTCAATAAATATAAACCATTAAACAAGCTAGGAGAACCTATTGAGGTAGTATTCTAGAAGCTAGTGGTATCCAATTTGATTGTGTGTCTTGTAATAAAACCATTTCCTAAAGATCAACCCAAACCCAACTAGTATCGAGAAGATGAGTTCTTTAATTTTCATAATGTCATTGGCCATGTTGTTTGTTAGTGTGTATAATTGAGGACCTAATTGAGAGTGGAGAAATTGAAGTGAAATAAATTGTAAATAATACCAATAAGGATATAGGAATATACAAAGATCCATTTCCCAAGCATAATCAATAACAACAAATGAACAATCAGAACCAAGGATAGGGCCAATGTCAACAAGGAAAAGGTCAGAAACTAAATCAACATAATCATAATCAGGGTCATAATACCCAAGACAATAACCTAGGATACAATAGTATGCCTTACGATTATAATAATACCATGAGATGTATTTACGGTAATCACATTGCCATCATTACATTCAAAACCTGTGAACCATCCAATGTTTCTCAAAGTGTTGGTCCCTCTATTTTAGGGTTGTCACCCTCTTCTTCAAGTAACACCATACCAAGTTTAGTAAATTATATTGCACTTCAATTTTTGGACAATTGCCCAATTATTCTAATTATAATAACTCCTTACCAACTCAAAATTATGCAATCACAACTAGATGCTCGTGAGTTGCCCTTCAAGGCCCTTTGTCTTCTTCCAACACTGAGCCAAATTTAAGCACTACACCTTCCAATTCTAAACCAAACATTGTACCAACTAAGACCAAACCTTCTCATCCCATTGTTGAGAAATCATATAATATTCATGATCAACTAAGCAAAACATATATGCAAATTTCTATCCTAAATCTCTTGCGTACATCAAAATTTCATAGGACTATACTAAATGATTTTATCCAATAGTCCATTATTCCCAAGGACATTAACCCAAGCCAATAATTAACACTTGTGGGACATTTATCTCCAAGCCAGAAACTTACCTTTGACCAACAAGATATGTTCTTCCCTTGGTCTGAGCCATAATAATCCCTTGTATATTGAGGTTATTATCACACATCATAAGATCAAGTGGGTTTTTATAGACAATAGTTTAGGGATGAATTAGTGTTGCTAAAGTTGATACAATGGTTGGGATACACCACCAAAGACATGCAGTGAGAAACAATCATGATCAAATCATATGACAATACTGAAGGAGAGTCTTTAGGGACCATTTATTTGCTAATCATTGTTAGACCTATAACCCATGATACCCTATTCCATGTAGTGGACATTGAATTACCTTATAATGTACTTATTGGTCATCCTTGGATTCATGAAGTGCGATTTGTCCCTTCTACCTTGCATCAATGCCTCAAATTCCCCCATTCTAGAATTGAGGTCACTATTTATGTTGATCTGCAATCATAACAATATTGTAAATACTTAGAGGCTAAATACATGAATTATAATTATTTATTTGGTTCTAAATTTGTAGCCAAGAAGAACAAAGAAATAGTTTTTTAACCACCTAAATCCAATTATATCAACCCTAATGATCTTGCTTCCACTTCAGTCGATCCATTTCCTACAGCCTTTGCAAACCAACTTACTATTCATTATGCTAACATTTATATATACCATCTGAAAGATGATTTTCATATTAGAAATTTTCCCAAATATCCTAAGTCCTATGGGAGACCCAAACCTTTCCAAATCCCTTGCAGGCCCAACATGATTTAGAAGAATAAAAACACACAAAACTAACCAATGGTATTTTTACTAGCCACTTCACCAAATAAAGATATGGAGGTCATTATTGAAGGAGATTGGTTGTATGCTAACGACCTTAAAAATTATTTTCATAATCCCAAATAACTTATCCTTAATCAAATTATAGATAGTTTGGACTATATAAGGCATGGGGCCACATGAGCAAGGCATTCTTGAACCTCTATCTACTAGTAAACCTACTATGAATCAAGGTCTTAGATTTGTACCACCTAGGGGTGACCTCATATATTTTGAAATTAATTCTTCTTTTTTGACTGATGAAGACACTCTTGGTTGTGACACAAAATCCCATTATAGAACCTACAATGAGCTAGCTGATACTGACCTATTTGATTTCAATTCCATTATGACCATCATAACTCATTACCCACTTACCATTTGCCATCATGACCTTATTGATTAGGACCAAAAAAATCTATTATACCTCTAGATGAATTTCAAAATAAGGAATCTATTGTCAAGTACATGGGACTTAGAGATGGATTACCATTTTGTGATCAAAAATAAGGATTTGACTTCTCATTAGACTCTTCCACCTAGTTTGGAGAGCAGGAAAACTTCCTTGGTTATACAAAAGATAAAACATTGAGATCTTTGGGTGAAAACCTCTTTGAGGTGCTCATTGGTTAGGGAAATAGTAAATAAAAAGACAATCCCTTAAGTGAAAACCTATTTTAGGCACCCTTAGATAGGTAAGTTGTTAGGATTTATTATATCACAGAGAGGGATTAAAGTGGATCTCGATAAGGTCAATACAATCATGAAAATGCCTCCATCTACCAATTTGAAATAGTTCTACAGCTTGTAGGAAAAAATTCAATATATTTATAGGTTCATCTCATAGCTAGCAAAGAAGTGTCATATTTTTATGCACCTCTTAAAGAAAGGTGTCACATGTTAGTGGGATATTGAATGCCAACAAGCATTTTCAAACTCAAGACATACTTAACCAACCCATTAGTATTGAGACTGCCAACACTTGGCCAACCATTGCTTCTTTATATATGGGCAATAAAACATGCGTTGGGGGCACTCTTTGCCCAACATGATGAACAAGGGGAACATGCAGTCTATTATCTGATCCAAACATTCATAGCATACGAGCATAATTATACACCTATTAAGAAGGTTTGTTTGGTAATGGTGTTCATTTCCCAAAAGTTTCAACACTACATGTTGAACAATAAAACTATTGTCATTGCTAAGGTGGACCCTCTCAAGTAATTATTGTCCAAATCAAATCTTATAGGCTACATAAATAAATGGGTCATGCTTTTAAGTGAATTTGATGTTGAGTACTAGATTAAAAAGGTTATTAAGGGGAAATTAATCATAGATCAAATTGTTGAAAATCTTATTATAGATACTCAACCACTCACATTTGATTTTCCAAATGAATCTATCATGGTAATAAAAGAAGTGGCTCATGAATATGAATACTGGACATTATATTTTGATGGATCATTCACATCACATGGATTTGGAACTAGCATTTTATTTGTTACACCATAAGGGAACCTCATCCCCAAGGCCTTCCATATCAGTGTAAATTATACCAACAACATTGCTGAATATGAATCCCTTTTTATAGGACTTCATTTAGCCATACAATGGGATATCCATCAATTAATGGTTTATGGGGACTCCCTATTAATCATTAATTAAACTATGAACCAATACCAAACTAGGGATGGAAATTTTGTACCCTACAGGCACATTGTGGATAATCTCAAGTCACATTTCAAGTCCTTACAATTTGAATAGGTGCCATGGGCCAATAACCAATCAACCAATATAATGGCAATAATTGGATCTATGGTGCAAATTTCCATCAATGTTAAAGAGTATCAATTTTTCATTGAGAATCTTATATAGCCTACTCATGTATTGCTATATTCAAAGTGGGTTTGTACTATTGTTGGTCCCAATCTCCCAACCGAACCCCCTAGTACTAAGATATTTATAACTATTTTCATGACCAAATTTTTCCTCCTGACCTTTCACACAATTGCCAAAAAAAATTCTTTCATCTCCTAGACAGTTATACCCTCCTTAGAAACATGCTTTATCATAGAAGTTATGATGGCATGCTTATTCATTATTTATCTTCAAGAGAATCAATGTTAGTGCTTAAATAGGTTCACAAATGAATGTGTGGGGCCCACACCAGTGGTATAGTCTTTGCCAAGAAACTCCTTATAATAGGATACTACTGGGCTAATATGGAAATAGACTTACAACTATAAGAAGTGTGTTTCCTGTCAACAACATGGTAATTTGATAGATGTACCTTTATTACTACTACAATTGATCACTATAACATGGTCATTCTCTACATGGGGTCTCAATCTCATCAAAAAAATAAACCCAACATACTTTAATGGCCATAAACACATTCTTAATGCTACATATTATTTTACTAAGTAGATTGAGGCCATTCCTATCACTTATGTAACTAACAAGAAAATAACCAAGTTTATCCATTACTATATCATATGTCATTATGGGTTCTCAGCTTGAATCATATTTGATAATGGTGGTTCATTCATGAATAGGGATGTTAAATCCATTTGTACCCTATTCAAAATTAAACACAAGAAGTCCTCACTATATAACCACCAAGGCAATGGTCAAGATGAGGCATATTACAAAACCATTACCACAATATTTAAAAATATTATCAATGACGCTAGCCATAATTAGAACTTGCAAATATTTCTCACCCTCTAGGTCTACTACACTAGTCATCATACCCCTACAAGAGCCACTCCATATTCTATGTTTTATGGCACATAGGCTATTATCTCGATCGAGGTTGAGTTACCTTCATTATGGGTATCTTAAGAACACATTATGGATGATGAAGAATACATAGTTTCCAAGTTGCAAGAGCTAAAAATTCTTGATGGTAAACATTTAACTACCCTAAACAACTTGAGAGCATATCAGAATAGGTTGCATTACAAATATAATGAATGTATTCTCTCTCAAGATTTTGAAGTTGGAGACTTGGTCTTAAAGGAGAATCAAAAGAAAACTAATGCTAAACACAAAAATAAAGGTGAGTTTCAACCTAATTGGCTAGGCCCATAAGTGGTTAGAACAAACTATGGTTCAAGGGTATATAGATTGGCTACTCCAGTAGGTGAATAGCTCTCAAAACCAGTGAACATTGTACATCTTAAGTGTTTCTATGCTTTACAACCATTTGAACCATTCTCTATATGAGCCCTTACTTGGGGGCACCCTATGTTAAAATTGCTTATTTTTCATCATTCTTATATATCCTAGACCATTGTAACATGGACCATTATACCCTATACCATTGTACCATGTACCATTTCACTCTATACCATTTCACCCTATGCCATTTCATTCAGACCATTATAATTTTGGACCATTGTACCCTGGACTATTGTAACCCTAGACCATTATAACCTAGACCATTTTTATTTTACTATACCTGGACCATTTTAACTTAGACCATTGTACATAATATCTTAGGATCCTGATTATGATTCATCGAGATTATGTATACATTTAAGGATTTTTCTAAAAAGAAATTTTTCTTGGTTAGTATCCTCAACTTCTTTTGTAGATGAGTGTACCAAGATATGTTAGCACATGGTTTTTTCTTACTGGACGGTTACTTGGGACTTATTTGACACTGTGCACTATTTTGGCCTTTTTTTTGCTGCTTGATATTTACCACTACCTTGATCATGCCCATTACATCTACTTTATCTATTATATACTATTGTAGCTAGTTTTTCTATCATTTGAACTCTTACCTATGGACGTGCATCTCCTTGACTAAGTGGTTCCTTGTACCTTTGTTCATATTGCATTTCCATTGCTTATCTCAAAAACACAAAAACATAAAAAAGGGATAAAACCAAATACCAAAAACATTATCAGTTCTAGTCCTCAATGCTCTTACCATTTTGCAAGTCACCATTATGTGCATTATTCATTTGAAGTAGATGCATTACTGCACCTTTGGTTTAAACTATGTTCTCATTGTTTTGTGAGTAACCTAAGCCATGTTATCACCATTTTTCAAGTTAAACTATTTGGTATCTTATCATTCTCGATCAAGTTGAGATGCTTAGAAAGTTTCAAAAAAATATTTGTGAAAGATCTAGAAAACCTTAAAAATAAAAAAATCATGAAAATTGGATTATAATTTCCACGAGAGATATGAATTCATAAAAAATTTTAGGATGGGCCATTTTGTTTTTCATTATATTTCCATACCACCTTGATATTTTCCTCCCATTTTTGGGAGAACTCTATCAGTCTAAGGTCTACATGGACTATGCAAGTAACACTTGGATACATGGGGTATCTTGGGTTATCTCCATTGTACCTTCCTTTATTTTTCAACCCCTTCTTTTCCTTAAGGATTATGGGACTCCTAGTTATTTCACAAGTAACCACTTGTCCTTTAGTTTCCCCTTCCTTATTGGCCTTAGCCATACGATCTCACCATTTTATGAGTCTATATTGTGAGCATTACGTATTCAACCTTGATACACCAATGACCACTTAGCTTCATCTTACACTCTTACCATTTTATGAGCAACAATTTATAACTCTCTCATCATTTTGTGAGTATTTTCTTTTTCTTAGCCTTAGATATAGTAGACACTATGAATTTCTAATTTAATTCATTTGTGCCTACTCGTCTCTTTCCTTTTAGTGTGGTTTAACCTAAACCATACTCTCATGCTTGCATGATTTATTTATGTTAATGATTTTATAATTATGAATGTCATCCCTTTATCTTTTTATCACACACTCACCATTTTGAGAGACTATTCTCATAATCCTCTACACGTCAATCACATTTCCTTCTCTTCAATTTTCTTCTATCCCATATCTTGGGAGAAATACATTTGGCCTAAGTTTATGTTGGATGTTGTGTCCATAGAACTATGTAGGCAAAATCCACTTGCTTAGTATGGTTGGAGTTAGCTTAGCCACCCCTTACTTTTATTATCTTCCCCCCATTTTATTTGTTTTATTTTGTTGTCTCCTATAGCCTAGGGGTAATGTCTATTTGTTTATGTTGTTGTTCCCCTATCACTTGGGGGTAACCTTTTACCCATTGTTCATATGTTGTTGTTTTAGTGTCATTATCATCTCGCTTAGGGGTCACCATGTTATAGAGTGTAACACCTCTATTACACGTGCACAAATATATTTTTTTTGTTTTCACTAACATTATGATTAACCATTGTTTGTTTTTATGTGTTTAGAATTGTTTGCTTACTACAATTTTATTTGCTTTGGATTGTTTCATTGTGTTGTTCACTTTGTTTGTTTATGCTTGTTTATTAGTGTTTTGTTGTCCTTTATTGTCTGTTCATTTATTTATTTTATTGGTGTTTTATTGTGTCTTTATTTATTTTTATTGCTATTTTGTTTTGTATTAAGTCTTATCTTTTGTATTATTGTTTTGTGTTTTATTTATTTATTAGGTTTTTTATTTTTAGTGTTGTTTTTGAATACATTTTGTAAACCTTTTGAGTCTAGCCTTATCTTGGGCTTGAATTGTTTACATTTGTATTTAAATTTTTTTATTACTTGTTTACATCCAATTAATCCTATGACCCTACATCGATAATTGTAATATATAGTGAACATATTTTAATGTGACTGTAGCCTCCCTAGTTGGTAAATGGAAGGTCAATGTTTTGGAGTGCCACCTCTATACAAGTGATAATAGATAGGCCTGATCTGCATGAATCATTTGTAGCCTCACTAGGTGATATAACTCCATAACCTCTAACAAGCCCATAATCTCATCAGTCCAGATGCCCTATTGTTATAACACTCAAGATTATCATTCTTGCACTATAATCACCCCAACTTGCTCCTTCAAGTCAAAACACAAGGAGCCATGTTAATCATTTCTCCTCTAATTAATATAGTTTACCTCAATTCTTTTAATTTTGGGCCTAAACTAATTTTATATTCACCCCATTCTCTCTTCTTATAACTCCTTTGTCCTTCTAGCCACATTGCCATTTTTGGTGATCTCACCATTCCACAAGGAGATCACACCATTTCATAGGGTGACCTCACCATTTACCTTTGTAAGTTTGTAAATATGTTATTTTGTAAAGCATTCTTACTATTTGACCAAGTGATATTGCCATTTGACCAAGCATTACTACCAAAAATTTTGAGATCAATGATTAAGTGTCAATCTCACCATTTTGACCCATAACCTTGCCAAAGAGCTAGTGACATCATCATTCTCAATGGAAAACTCACCATTTTTGACGGTGACCTCATCATTTACAAAACTTTATAAATGATAGGATCATCGAACCTCTTACTTATACCTAACATTAAATGTAATAATTACATAAATTAAATACCAAAAAAATTACCTACCAATGCTCTACTCCCCAATGGTTTTTGGTACTCTCATATACACTCCTCAAGATGTCAATTGTGTGGGATATTGGCCATTATGCTCATCTCTCTCACACGTAAATATCATATCTCAAATTTTCTATAGTGGAAGGTAAAAATGAATTATTTTTACCTCCCTCATTTTATCTTCCTAGGGTGCTCAAAAGAGCCTTGGTTATCCATTTTTTGAACTATTTTCTTCTAATTGCTCTATTTTTAGCCTTGTTTTGATTAATTACATGATTTTTCTTCTTTTAATCAAGGGATAACCCATAAAAAAATTCAAAATTTTCCATCCTCCCCTCAAGGGGACATCATGGGCCACCCAAATGCTATTTGGAGCATTTTTGTAACCCTGTTTCTCCATGACTCATGCAAAATTTAGCAGAAAGCAAGAATGAATTTATGTCTTATAAATATAATAATTTTAAGTGAACTTTTTATTCTTTGAAAATTTGTTGCTTCAACCAAATGTCTTGCCATGATTTCTTAAATAGGTTAAAAATGTAGACATTCAATTCTTATTGTTGTTGTGCTAAAATTACAATCTGAATGACATTCTGCAACAATGCACAATCTGGACCAAAATCACTAAAACACTCTAAATCATCTACACACATCACATGAAGGTCCTAATTCTTATCCATTTATCCATTATTAGAGTAATGCATTTTATGGAAACATTATCTTTTCCTAATTCACTTTGAGTCAAATTGTAACCAAGTAAAATGACATCTTGGACCACTAAAATCTTCTAATTTTGTCACACATATCACATGCATTTGTCGATTCACATCTATAATACCCTAAATAGGGTGTTAACTTGTACACAACTGACATCTTCTTCTGATTTAACTCTAGTGAAATTATGACTCAATAAATTGACATTTTCAATCATTTTGATTAAACATGTGACCAATTTCTAAATAATTATAGAAAACTAATTAAAATAATTTAAGCAAATAAAAAACCAATTAGGAGCTTAAGTGGAAAATCCATGAAAGTTGTTAAATATTTATTTATTGGAAATTCATTATTCAAATTGGCATAACCCATGATGTCATCATAAGGGTGTCATCCTTAAGGCTTTAATGGAGGGAAATATCTAAATTAAGGCTACCCATGCCTTATTAATGCTTCATTCTTCCAAATATTGATATAGATATTACTTGTCCCTCTAAAATTGAATCAATCTATGGCCACACATCTTGATCTCAAGATGGATAGTCATGGTTGATTTTGAACATTTTAAAAAAGCTATAAATAAGTGAGCCATATAAATAACTTTTAAGCTTCAGTTGTGAAAATTTATTATGCAAAAAAAGTGTTAGAGAAACATCACTCATTCTCCTAAATTGACCAAATCAAGGAACCAAAGCCATTAGTAAACTAAGAGATGACAAAGGTACATGCTACACCGCATTGATGAAGACTTGTAGTACCAAATCTAGGTATAAGCACATTTATTGACCATTTTTTAAGGAGAGCCACTACATGGAAGGTATTGTTTGTCTTACTTTTGTAATTAGTTTCTTGAGTTCATTAACACCACCCCTCAAGGGAGTAGGCTTATCACATTGTGTCCTCTATGCTTATTTTGGGTTTTTTCTAATAACACATGGAATAACTTGCTTTGTAATCCTATTTTATAATATCAACCCCAATGATCTATATAAATGTGAGGTTGCATATGTTAAATCTTGAGCCATTGTCAATTAGAACTCAATTAATAATGATGGTATTGATTTGTGCTTGAATAAAAAGTAGTAAATTCTATGAAATTATTGACTATGAAGGTAAGTCCTCATTGGAAAAAGATATCACATCCTTAACATCCTTGATAGTGCTTATTATTGATGCAAAATAAGTTTGATCTATGTCATGAGGCAAAGATATATGATTGAGTGTTTCAAAAAGAATATCCTTGAAAATAGTTGCCTTTTGAAGTAATTCCAATATGGATATCTTGGTCGGTGTATTTCTCAACTAATTTACAATATCAAATTCTCTTTGCTAATATTTGGGTCTCATTGTAGTGTGTTAGGGATAAGGAGGGATGGTGGGATTATGCTTCTCTGATATAGGCTAAGGAGGCACCCTATTCTACTTAGTAATTGTTAGCCAAATTTCATACCTTGTTTTGTAGCTCCCTTTGGCTAAGTTTAACATTCACTTGTCTATTTTAACTCCCTTGTAAAGACTAGTTGTTTTATTTTCTTTTCTTCAGAGATTTTTTTTGGCCTTTTCAAGCATATTTTTGGTCTTTTTCCCAAGGTTTGAATTCTTTTAGGTTTCTTGTCTCAAACTTTTTGTCTCAAACAAAAATTCTAAAAGAATTTTCTCCTTGTCTCCCCTGAAGGAATTATTTTGGCCTTTTTGTCTCAGACAGAAAGCCTAAAATAATTTTCTCCCTTTGTCTTTTCCCAAAAATTGACCTTCAAAACTTTTATGAAGGGTCTCTCTCTTTCCAAAGTGCCCTTCAAAACTTTTTCAAAGGGTCACTTTCCTTCCAAAGTGGCCTTAAAAACTTTTCTGAAGGGTCACTTTTCTTTCAAAGTGGCCTTCAAAACTTTTTTGAAGGGTCACTTTTCTTCAAAAGTACCCTTCAAAACTTTTTTGAAGGGTCACTTTTCTTCCAAAGTGCCCCTCAAAACTTTTTTGAAGGGTCACTTTCCCTCCAAATTTCCATTTGGAACTTTTTTGAATGGTCACGTTTCTTTCAAAGTGCCCTTCAAAACTTTTTCGAAGGGTCACTTTCCCTCCAAAGTGCCCTTTGAAACTTTTTTGAAGGGTCACTTTCCTTCCAAAGTACCCTTTGAATTTTTTTCAAAGGGTCACTTTCCTTTTAAAGTGCCCTTCAATTTTTTTTGAAGGGTCACCTCCCCTCCAAATTGCCCTTCATAACTTTTTGAAGGGTCACTTTCCAAACCTGAAGGGATCATTCCAAAAGGAAGTGACCTTTGCAAGAAGTCTATAGGAATTATTGCAGACTTTTTTTTTGTAACAATCCTTCTAACAAGCCATACTCCAAAGGCTCGAAAAGACAAGGACTACTCAAAGGGGAGGGCACGCCCATGGGAAATACTTTAGGGAAAATGTCTAATAAAAATGACTATGGGAATTATTTCAGGGAAAGTACCCACATGAATTGTTCAAGAAGGGTGCTCAAAGGAAATGTCCAAGTGGAATTACGATTGAATGAACATCAACTTCAAGATAATGAGCTAACTATTAGTGTTCAAACATAAGAGGATTTAGGTAAATCCAAGGGTTCGCATCCTTCATCCATTGAAATAGTAAGAGAGCCCATATCACCATTGATCAACTAGGATTTGAGTTGTTCCTTAAGGACCAATCAAAGAAGAAGGACAAAGCCAAACATAATGAAAGAGACAAATATGCAATAGGTGGACTCCATTGTAGCAACCATTTTAATGCCATCACTCAGCTAAGAATATCCTTATTTTGTTAATGCAAATATTGGAAAAGCATCTTTGAGAGAGCAGGACCAAATGTGTAACAACTTATGACAACATGGATCAACCAAATTGCCCAAAAAAGCATCCTTTGTAAAGATGGTTACAGCTAAATATGGTGACTTTAAACAAATTGATTCTTCTCCTTAGCACCAAAGGCTTTCCTCTCTCTCTACCTTCTTGATATATATATATAGTTCCTTGGCTAATGAAAAATCATCTACACATAGTATGATGAAGCCCTGATAGAATGATATCCTGCCCTTAAGCATTAGTACAGTCTTTTTCCCTTTCAAGTTTTGAACATTGTCTGAGTGTGCAAGTGACATATATGGACAACAAGTGATAGTTTCATGCTTCTATCCTTTGTCCTTCATGTCTGAGTAAAGTTCTTGATTTAATAGGTCATCTAGAGTATGTTTAAGTGTATGTAACTATTATAATTTTACTACTATTCTTGAATGTGTAATGTGCCTTTCAATTCATTCTCCTTCTATTCTTTCATACATCTCACCTCTTTACTAAAATATTCATGTTAGAATCTCTAGAACTTGGAAAAAGGTCTTTATATGTTATTGTGTTGTGCACTAGGTTATAATATTCATGTGGAATAAAAACCTTGGTACATCACTATTCTTTAAATAGGTTTCCCTCATGTAATTTCTAACCCTTTTCTTTTCAATCAAGCTGGTGTAGATAGAGACTATTTTGCAAAGACAAATTTAGGGAGATAGCCCTTTTAATATAGAGGTCCATTTACATTATACGTATACCCACATGCCTAAAAGTGTTCCAACATTTTTCAAATCTAGAAGAGGACCGAACACTCTTCTAGGGTGTAATATTTGAAGACAATAGTTATGACATGCTCGATGGGACCCTAGTTCCCATTTATTTACATGTCAAGGTGAATGTTGGTCTTGACAAATCAGTGTTTATACTCTTAATATAGAATTTTCAAAATCCAAAAGGTGAGAATATCTAGTTTTAGATCAATTTTCCCACATTATACTTCATGGTCTTCACTAGGTCATTTAGGACTTTTGATCAAGCCCCTCTAGCTGAAGCTCTTCTTGAAAAATAATGCCTTGAACCATTCCAATGCTCAGAGATCCTTGGCAAGGAGGTTTTAGAGAAGAATAAGAAGTTGAGGAGGTTGGAGAAATAGGAGATCAAGAGGAAATAAGAGAAATGGATAGATAATACACTTTCCTAGCCTTTAACATGCAAAATCCAATTGACCTTCTTGCATATGACCCTATTCCTCCCAATGTTACCAAGAGTCTCCCTAGTTTCAATGGAGAGGGTCATATTACCCCGTTTGAGCATATTAAGGACATTTTGAATTTCTATAACTTCTATAATGTTACCCAAGCCAACATATCCATTATATTTCTTGCTATGTCTCTAAAAATCAAATCAATTTACTGGTATATAAATTTAGAAGGTGGTTGCATTACAAGTTGGGATGGCTTTAGCAAATTGCTGGTGACTAGATTTGAGAATAAGAGTGACCAAACTTCACTGATCCATTAGCTGAATGTGATAAAGAGAGGTCTTAATAAATCTATGGGGGATTTCAATGAAAGATTTCAAAGGACATGGCATAGGTTACCATCTGTCATGAGACCTTCTCTAGGCTTTGTGTTCCCCACCTATCTCAAAGGTATTGGTACTAATGTAGCAGTGATGTTACAATCTATGGGAGGATTCACTCTACCTGATGCATATGAAATAACTATTGAAGATAAAATTAGCTTGATACAAGTTGGAATACTCCCTCCAATATTTTTTATGCCATTACTATCTCATGGTTCAATTGAAGCTCCAAGCATTGCTCAAATTCCTAGTGCCAATGTCAAGCCAAGAGCCTTCCCCAAGAAAGTGGATAGTGCTATGGATAAATATGAATAAATTTGGTTATTATAAGCTTAACTCAAGCAAGCTCAGTTCTAGACAAGTGCTCCACCTAACCATCAATACTATCCTCAACAAGGCTATAGAGCTCTACCCTAATTTAAATACCAAGGAAGAGGACATGGTCAAAAAGGTTTCAATAGGCAACCCAATGCCTATAATCCTAATCCCACTCCTTCCATAAAGGTTTTTGTTATAGTACATGCTCATCTGGTCTAAGGAGAGAATCATTTGGACCAATGGGGACAACCTCAAGGTCAGTTTGTGCATGATGGTGGAGAAGATAGCCAAGCTTTGGTGGCATAAGAAGAAGCTACTACTTATGTAACTTTAGAAGAAAGAGACCTTATGCAAAGGGATAACTATGGAGAAGGCAACAACGAAAGTGTAGGCATGATGAAATTCCAAGCAAGAGTTGATTATGTATTAAATCAAAGCATGTCAGTTATAGCCAACATAAGATCCAAGAAGAGAGTGTTGGGAGAAGATCAAGGAGTTCATGTAACTCCAAGTGATGCCTCTCCAAGGCCATAAAGTGTGAATCCTAATGTTGTACCTGTTTCAAGTCATGCTTCTCAACAAAATCAAAATGCAAATAGGATTGTCAAACCTATAACATAATAGGTTTAGACTCCTTCTCTACCATCAAAGGTCCAATAAAAGGTGAATTATCCCTCTCTAAACATTATTTATTCTTTGAAGAATGCCAAGACAAGCATATCTCTTTGGGAAGTCTTACATATGCTTGGTCAGAAGGAGCTATTGTAAGAACAACTTAAAAACATTCATGTAGCCCCTCAAACTTCAAATCACAATGGTTTAGCCCTTACCAATGATCCAATCCATGTCTTAGAGCCCTCCACCAAGTCTGAAAAGCCTCCACTCTTCTATCTCACCCTCATTGTGGGAGACAAGTTGGTCCATAATTGCATTATGGATAGTGGAACTAGTACCATTGTTATGCCTAAAGTGGTGGCTAATAAATTGGGATTAAAATATGAGCCACATAAAACGTGTGTATTGCAGCTTGATGGGACTCTAACTAAGATAATGGGATTGGTCAAAGGTCTATAGTTATTTCTACATGATTGCCCAAGTTTTCAATTTTTCAAGACATTGTGGTGGTAGACCTTCTAGTCCATTTTGCTATCTACTTGTCAAAGGACTTCAAAATTAAGATAGGAGGGCACCTTTATATTGAATTGTCCTTTCTATCTTTTAAAACAAGATATGAAACTAATGTGACTATAAGGACTCAACCCTTAGCAAGGTTTCATATTAAGCCATACATGGAGACAAACTCAAATCATAATTGTCTAATTAGCAAAGAATCTGAAAGTGTTATGGATGATAAAGCATCCTCCCCCCTTGAAGGTATTTCTAATCTCTTCCTTGATAAATACATCACTAAACACATGTACTTTATCCATATACTTTCATTGAAGAGACTAATTTGGGAGTAATTATATGTGTGAAGGGGATGTTCCAATCCCTTCACTCACTAATGAAGACCATGAACTTGATGGGATATGGGAAATGTTATTTGATGGCTCAAAAAGCAAATTAGGTGAAGGAGCTAGCATTATGTTAGTTTCTCCATCAAATAATCAATAATACTCCTCATACAGTTTCTACTTTAGCTGCACTTGTAATGTGGTAGAATATGAAGGCCTAGTCCATTATCTCTAATGGGTAAAGAAGAGAGGAATCAAGAGTTTAAAGGTTTATGGAGATAGTGAGCTGGTCATCTACCAAGAAATAAATTAGGATAAATCCAAGAATCCCTTCTTAAATTTTGCAAGCATAGGGTATGAGACTTACTTGAAGACTTTTATGCCTTCAACATACAACCCATACCAAGGGATTTCAATAAGTATGCTGACAGATTGGCTACCATAGGGGCACGGTTTGATACAACTGCTGATGTGGAATAAGAGAAGGATCAATCTCATATCAAGATAATTTTAAAACCCTCTATTCTAGATAATTAAGTGTCATGGTAGGTGTTTGAAAGTGATGAACACATTGCACATTTCTTGCAAAATGAGGTAGGTTTCTCCTCAAGAAACCAAAGGAGATTACATGATCAATATGAAGAGCAAATCATTCAGCTAAAGACAAACAAGATACCTAAGGGGATGATTACCTTATAGAGTGTTTTCAATGAGGATGATCAAAAGAAGAAAGAAAGAGTGAGCATGCCAATAAAGGAAGAGAACTATGAAAGAGTCCTAATTTTCAAGGACAAACTTTTGAAAATTGGCAAGGTATGTTTTCATCCAAAGAGGCACGCTTTTACTAAATTGTGCAAGGAGTTTCATGACATATTTGCTTGGGAGTATAAATAATTGAAAGGGTTTGATCCAATTCTAGCTCATCATACCATTGAGTTAGATCCTAGAGCTAAATTAGTCAGGCAAAAACAAAGGCCTATCAATCCCAAGATAAAAGAACTCATGAAGAAAGAGCTAACCAGGTTGATTGAGTCTAGGATTATCTTTCATATCAAATACTCAACTTGGGTGGCCAATCTTTTACCTATCTGAAAGAATAATGGAGAGATCAAAATTTGTGTGGATTTTTGAGATCTTAATAAAGTGTCTCTCAAATATTATTATCCACTACCCTCTATGAAGTAAATTCTGTAGGTTGTTTTAGGTTCCCAATGCTTCTTTCTTGTTGACACTTATTTAGGCTACAACTAAATATTGGTAAATGAGGAGGACTAGTTCAATATATCCTTCATTACAAATTAGGGAACCTTTTCCTATAAGAAGATGCCTTTTAGTTTGTCTAATGCTAGAACCACTTTTCAAAGAGCAATGGACATAGATTTTAAAGGTTTGATAAATAAGTTTCTACTTGTATACCTAGATGATGTAACTATTTTTTCAAAATATGCTACTAATCATATGAAAAATCTAAGGTAGGTGTTTGAGAAATTCAGGGAGTATGGCATATCCCTTAATCCAAAAAAGTGTATCTTTTTTGTTTATGAAGGTAAAGTTTTGGGGCACATTATTTTAAAAGGAGGCTTGTCTATTGACCTTGAAAGGATTGAGGATATCCTAGGTTTGTCCTTACCTCAACACAAGAAGGGATTACAAAGCTTCTTGGGGAAAATACACTTTGTCAGAAGGTTTATTCTAGACTTTGCATCTGTGGTAAATCCTATCACAACCATGCTAAAAAAGAACCAAGTTTTTACTTGGGCAAAGGAGGGAAAGAGAAGTTTTGATGCAATTAAGAAAATAATTGAAAAATCTCCTACTCTCTTGAATGCAAAATTCTCCAAGAATTTCATACTCTATACCTTTGCTAACCTTGATACAATCTCATATATGCTCATGCAAAAGAATGATGAAGAGGTAGAGCAAACAATTGCATTCTTTATCCAAGGATTGGAAGATTATGAGGTTAGATATACATTTGTTGAGAAGCAATATTTGATAGTCATAAGGGGATTGAAAAAATTTAGGCACATGGTCTTAAATAATAAGATACATGTTATGGTTTCTCATCCTAGCACTAAAGAGTTTCTCCTATGCAAGGACCTCAATGAAAAGAGAGCTGGCTTGATCACAAAGGTGATGGAATATGACATGGACATCAAGGTGAAAAACTTGGTAAGAGGATAAGGATTATGTGGGAATTTAGATTCAGATCTACAAGAGCCAAAATAAGAGGTCTTGATCAACCAAGTTCACCCCTAACCAACTAATCACATACCAGTTCAGAGATGGATAGAAGACATCATTAGTTTTCTTTAAAATGGTGAGTGTCCTATTATAGTTTGGAATTACACCCTTGTGAGAGAGTTCTTCAAGCTACCTCACTTCTAGCTACATGCATGGGGACAACCTCAAGATGTGGGTATTCTATGGTGAGGTTAAACCATTAGGAGTTTTTATGAGGCTAGTTCCTTAGGTGCTTCACTTTAGCTCTTGATCTCACACTAATATCTACTGTCTGCTAAGGAAAAGGGGTAGGAGGATGATTGAAAAGAAAATATAAGATAAGGGAGGTGATGTACCAAAATTAAGTGATCCACTTGGTCTGGGGAATGACACTAATTCAACATAAGATAAGCTAGTTTATACAACCTCTTAACCAGCTAAATTGCATAAATATTTCATAAACTAGGCTCACTGAACCATACATGAAGCAAAGAGGGATTTATAAATCCACATTAAGCATCCATTAATGGTGGAAAACCTCAAGTTCAACCCTATGAATAACTAGAAAACACCTAAAAATAAGCAATAAAGAAGGACAATAAGGTTGGAAGGATGCTTCTTCACAATGCTATTGTGCACAAGCTAACTCAACACAATTTTTAGATAAAGAGATAGGTAAAATAATCTTTATTGCTTCAAAGGTCTGTTACACAATGAATTGTTTAGAGTGATTATATCACCAACCTAAAGATGATTTTCTTGGATCCAAGGCCTCTATTTATATATAAAAAGAGGAAGAGAGAAGGGGAAGAAAGAAGAAGTCACTGATGATGGGAACTCTCATGTTGTACTTCATTATTACCCCTAAATATGCCATTTAAGGTCACTAGACAATACTCTCAAGACCCTCCCATCTTTAAATTTTTCTTTGGTGCATCTAAGAAGCCATGTTGTGAGCATCTGGAATGTCTCTTCTTGACATGACACATTTAAGAATCGAATGGTGATTGTGGGGAGTGAACTATGTGCTCATTGGTCATCCTTGTGTCACTTGTCCTTTACTGATTGGTCCTTTCTAATCTAGCTTATGCCACATGGTATAATTTGATTCATTATATCATGATTCTCATGTTGCTAGACCAAGCTTAAGTCAAGCACTTAGAGAATCTCGATTTACTCTATGTAGAGTAATTTGGGTTCTTTGATCTCTCTCACTTTGGACTTTCCCAGATCCTTTAATTATAAAGCCTTTTGAGTAGAGTATTTGGAGAAACCCAATTTACTCTATATAGAGTAATTTAGATTCTCTAAGCCTACTTACTTTAGACTTGTCCATCTTGAAGTCTTCTCACTTTGCTATTTCCTAAGCTTTAAGACTTTGAGCTTTTCAAACCCGATTACTTCCAACGGCTAGTTGCTTATCTTGATTTTGACGTTGATTGGCTCATTATTTCCTTTAAACAATTGGTCTTGAGCTTCCTTCTCAGCTTATTTATTTTGAGCAAATATCCCAAAGGAATTTCTTTGGACAATTTATCTAAAGGAATTCCTTTAGACTTTTTGTCTATGTCTATCTTTAGAAATTACCTTTTAGACTTTTCAAAATGAACTTTCTTGAAGGGTGAGAGACCCTTCAGGATTTCTACATGTCTCTTCAGACTTCCACGAATGATCCTCTCTAAGGTAAAGATACCCTTCATGCATTTTGAAATGATCCTTTTGAAGGGTAACATACCCTTCAGGAAACTTGCAACTGTCCACTTGGAGAAAAAAATCCCTTTGGATTTATGAAGTGTACCTTTAGGTTATTGAAAGACCCTTTAGAAAAGTTGAAGAGGACCTTCAAAAAAGTTGACTAGTTTGTTTTGCCCTAAAAAGGCCCTTTGGATTTTTTAAAAAAGACTCATCCCTTGAAGAACCCGAGAAGTACTTTTTTTTTAAGACCAAATTTTGTTTGTCAATCCCTTTTACTTATTTTGGGCTTCTGACTGCTCACAACTTATGAAGTAATCAAGTAGTGCTACTTAGAGAACCTAAAATACATTGTCCATGAGTAATTCAGGTTTGTAAACCTAAATTACTTCTACTTATAAAACATTTAGAAGTTAAGCACTACTAGGAACCTAATTTGCATTGTGCCCTCAGAAACTCGAAGTTGTCACTACTAGAAAACCCAAAGTCCTCCCAAATACTTGACATTTTATTAACTAAAATCTTCCTTTTCATACTTAGGTAAATTTTGATATGTGGGCCAAAAATGGCCAACATTTTTGGTGACTCACAGGGAAACATGCCTGCTATGCTTGAGAACCTATCTCATTTTCTTCATTTGATCCATTGGGTATGGAGTCACTACTTTTGTACAAAGCTAGATTTATCTAAAAATCTCCCTTGAAGTAACAAAAACAATACAAATGAAATATATTGTGCCCAAGGCACTTAGGAAAGGGAAAACACATAATTGAAATGGATGTGCACAAAGCACTTAGATAAAAACATGAAAAACTATACAAAAGGTATAATATATATACAATGACTGAAAACTCTTCTAATAACATGAATTTAGATGAATCCCATTGATTGGGATGGTTAATACTTATCCATCTATTGGGTGAGATAAAAATCATTATGTTGTTTACATTCATGGATCATATAAGGGCCACTCCACAAGCTATCAAACTAGTTATGGTTGCCTAGTTTGGTCTTTTTTGAGTCCCATTTGAGAACCAGGTCTCCTTCCTAAAAGTTCCTTGCTATAGATCTCTTATTAAAATCCTTTTTAACCTAAGCTTGATGTGCCTCTAGCATCTTCATTATAAGGTCCCTTGTCTCCTAAAGTTCTTTGAGTTCTACCAATCTCACATTCATGGGTTCATCTTCTAGCACCTCCAATTAATGGGCTAGCTCTAATGTAGGTAGCTCAAAGGAAATGGGTAACTTGGCCTCTATTATATATACTAGAACATATAAAGAATTTCCAACAGCTTTAGGAGTTACCCGATCAACCCACAAGGCTATCTTCAACTTGGTGTGCCATGTCCTCTGATTCTCCTCCATGGTCCTCTTGATAATCCTTATCAAATTTTTATTTGTGGACTTAGCCAGCTTATTTCATTGAGGATAATAATTTGAGGAAGTACTGAGGTAGATTCCCATTTTGAGAACTCATTCACTTATTTTCAAACCAAGGAAAGCCAATGCATTATTAGATATGATAATGGATGAACAATGCTATCATAGAAATCTAATACTGCACTTTCATTGGCTTCCTTCAATGTAATGGCTTGCACCCACTTGGTGAATTAATCAATTAAAGTAAGCACCCACTTATGCCCTGCACTTGATGGGGGTTCATCATACTAATGATCCAAACCCCACTACATGAATGGTTGTTCCACTTGAATTGAGTTGAAATGGAAAGATGCTAACCTTTACTTAATTATGAAAAGAGCACATTCCTAACACCTCCTCACCCATGTATAAGTGTCCTTAAAGAGGTTGGGCTAGTAGCAACCAACCCTGATGATATTTATTGTAGTAGTCCTTGGACCAAATTGACCTCCTACAGGTCCATCATGGAAATGCTCCAAAATCTTGGCTACTTGATCATCATCTATGCACATCAAGAGCACTCTATTGAGGTCTCTTTTGAATAAAACCCCATTAACTAAATCATATGGTATGGACTAAAGTCTAAAACAAATTTTTTTTAATTTGTCCATACTTTAAGGGCACTCACCTGTTAGTAAAAAGTGCATCATATCATAGAGCTAACTAGTGTGAGGTGGAGGTGCATCTGCTTGTAGGTTATCTTGTGTTACCAAGATGACCTCTTTATCTTCATAAAAGTCATCAACCATATGCTCACATAAGCCTTTACCTCTTACTAGCTTAGTGACCTTGATCTCCACATCATACTCTATGACTTTAGTAATCCAACTAGCTCTTTTTTAACTCAAATCCTTGTTTAGAAGGAAGTCTCTTACTCCAGGATGAGACACCATAAGGTGGATCTTGTTATTGGATATCATTGGCCTAAACTTCTTGAGACTCCTTACTGCTGCAAGGACTTGATTTTCTACAAAGGTATACCTCACCTCATACTCTTCAAGCCAATAGCTAAAAAATGTTAATGGCTACTCAAGTCCTTCACCATTCCTTTGCATCAACATAGTTGATATATTATCAATGTTGGCAAAAGCATACAATATGAAATCCCTTGAGAAATCAGGAATCATAAGTGCAGGTGCTTGAGTGATGGCTTGTTTGATAGCTTCAAATGCTGACTTGCCTTTATTTGACCAAGTGAATAGTTGGTTATTTTTTAGCATAGTAGTGATGGGTTTGATCAAACTTGAAAAACTAGGGATAAATCTTCTCACAAATTTTATCTTTCCAAGGAAACTTTGGAGTCCCTTCTTGTGCTTGGGCAAGGATAAGGCTGAGATGGCACTTGTTCTCTTAGGATCAATGGGCAACCCCTCTTTTGAGATGATGTGCCCTAGCATTTTGCCTTCATACATGGAAAATATGACCTTCTTGGGATTCAAATAAATCCCATACTCATTGAATCTTTAAAAAACTAGCCTCAAGTGGTCCATATGCTCGTCGACATTCTTAGAGAAAACTGTGATGTCATCTAAGTAAACCAACACCATTTGGTTTAATAACACCTAGAAAAGAGTGTCCATGGATCTTTGGAAAGTTATGCCAGCATTTGATAGACCAAAGGGCATCTTTTGGTATTCATGTGTGCCCTATTTAGTGGTGAAGGTAATCGTTTACTGATCTTCATCTTTCATCCAAACTTGGTTGTAGCTAGAAAATCCATCCAATAGAGAGAAGCAGTCTAATCCTGAAACTACTTGGAGAATTTGCTCCATGGATGGTAGAGGGTAATTATACTTTAAGGAGACTTTGTTCAAATCTCTGAAGTCCACACAAAGCATAATCTCCCCACTCTTTTTTATTACAAGTACCAAGTTGGCTACCCATGATGAATGTTTGATGGGAAAGATGATCTTGGACTCGATCAATTTGGTTAATTATTTCCTCATGAGCTCTTTAATATTAGGGTTAACGGGCCTTTGATTTTGCCTCATGTGCTTGGAATTGGCATCTAAATCTATGGTATGCTGAGCTAGCTTAGGATCAAAACCCTTTGGGTCACTATATTCCCAAGAAAAAATGTCTGTATACTCTTGTCAAAGTGTTATGAAGGCATGCCTCTCAACCTTGATGCTTACCTTCCCTTGCTTGATAAGCTTGTCCTTGAAGATGAACACTCTCTCATAATTTTCTTCATCAGTTGATATTATTGCCTTGTCTTTCCTCATATGGTCTCCTTCATGGAAAATATCCTTAAGTGTAACAATCCCTTTAGGAAGTTTGTTCAACTTTAGCTGAACAATTTGATCCTCATACTAATGATAATTTAGCTTGGTTGGAGGAGGAGAACTCAAATTCATGATGTAAGAAGCAAGAAATTTTCTTATCACTCTCAAAAACCTATCATTAGGATTCATTATTTAGCACTGATAGCCTCACCACCACCTTGACATGTGGTTGAACCTTGGTTTCTTTCAGCTCACTTATAATGTCAAACTGAGCTCTTATGACTACCAGCATGTTAGCATGGTGGTTCTAATTTCTTGGGACAGCTTAAATGTCAAAGGCCTCAAAATATTCAATTAATTCCCACAATCAATTTTTGTAAGACCTCATCAAAGGGTTTTTTGTAATGTTCAAGCCTCTAACTTGGTTTACTATGAGCTTATTATCCCCATAAACTTGTAGCAATTTGATTCCTCTTTTGGTGGCCTATTAAAGGCCACGAATCAAGCCTTCATATTTTGCTACATTTGAAGAGCATCTAAAATGGAATCTATAGGAAGAGAAAACCTTATTACTTGAGGGTGAAATCAACATTGCACTAACAACTACACCATTTTTTCCCCTTGAGCCATCAAAGAACAACTTCCATAAACCATTGGGGTCTTTTTTAGGTCCAATGAGGGAAGGCATGGGCTGATTCTCTTCATGTAGTAGATAGACACCCATGTCTCTTTCCTCAACACCTTCTATAGGGTTGAAAAATTGGTTATCTCCCCATAGTTCATCCAAGAACAAGTTTGGAACCTCTTCAGGATGAGTGTTCAACTCTTGGCCAATTGTAAACTCATCCTCATCAAGGATAGTACAATTGAGGTTTATGTTATCTTGCTAATGGGGTTCAATATGGATTGTGCCATGGTTTTAGCCTTGATCAAGACCTTAGTCTCATACCTTATTTTAAATTCCATGTAAGACCAATATGTTACAAGGTAACCCCCAATCTTGGCTGTAAACTCTCTGGAAAGGCATAATGCAAAGTGAGGAGTGACATCTAGGATTGACACGTCTTGCACCATGAACATGCTAGGATAAGCATGCAAGGTTAGGCTCAAATTCCCAATTATAACTAATGGATTTATGGAATAAACATCAAGCTGTAGGATTCCCTTGGT
Source organism: Torreya grandis (assembly GCA_037957365.1). Taxonomy (NCBI): domain Eukaryota; kingdom Viridiplantae; phylum Streptophyta; class Pinopsida; order Cupressales; family Taxaceae; genus Torreya; species Torreya grandis. Next base: position 801,894 of record JARHVA010003771.1, on the reverse strand, counting down.
GTGCAGCTCATACTTGAGGTTTAGCTGGTCAGCAATAGACTTTGGCATGACTGAGGTGTTGGCCCCACTATCCACCAAGTAGTTGTGCACCAAGCAGTTGCTAATGATTATTGAAATGTAGAATGAGGGATTGGTCACACTACTTGACCTTTCTCTTAAAGGACTCTTGGTTGCATTAGTAGAGACTTCAACTTCCTTGCTTGGTTGCTTACTTGTAGATATAGAAACACTCATCTTGGACAAACCTTTTTGAAGAATGTCTACTTGGTCAGGCATGGAAAGCATGTCCCACATTGGTATGCTCACACTAGATTTCTTCATTTACACCACAATGTTGATTGGCATACCCCTAGCCTTTGCTTGAGTTTTGGGAGCAATTGTTATTAGCTTTGTCAGTAAAGGAGTGATGATAGGAGGTTTTTTGAAAGCTTCCTGATTATCACCCATATTCCTTATCTTTAACTTTATGTTTGTTGAGACTGAGATGTGGGACAAATTGGGAGTAGCCTATGGATTGGATGCATAACACTCCTCTTGCTCACTAATGACCATTAAGGCTTCTAGCTAGTTTGACCCCTGATCTGAGCCTTGTTCTTGTAGAGGTTGTTAGTACTTTGTTAGCATGGGCTCCTCTATGCTTTGGGTCATAAGATCTTGGTTATATCCTTAAGCAATAGCCTCATACTATTTATCATTGTATGATTGATTAGATCCATTAGTTAGGATAATGGATTATCCAAAAGAATGATTCCAAGGCATTTTACCTTCAACATCCTAAGCCACATTATTCTGAATCAGGACCAAGGAGTTGGAAGGGCTTGCAACATTTTAATTATAATTATGCTACCTAGCATAGTTAGGCTGCCCCTATCCTTAGAAACCTCCTTTGTAGGGTGGCTTATTAGATTGATAATGTTTTTGTTGAGGATGATACTAAGCTTGATAAGGCTTGATATAAGCTTGCTGCCTCTTAACATTGACCACATAATTCCCCAAGGATTGGAGCATGCTTTTAAATTATATGTAATTCTTCTACTCTTGGGAGTCATTGGATCCACTAGTAGATGCCTTCTCTTGCTTAGGTGAAGGCACAAAAACAATTGTTGGCATTAGAAGTATAACATCAAGTGGAAGAATGACTACATGAGGTGGTCTAATCTCTAGAAAAAGAGGCATTAGGGGTTTGAGAGTAAGCTTGCTAGCTTGAGCTAGGCAATTTTTTGCCTTGATTACCACCTCGCATACATCTGGAAATATGTCTCCTTACATATATTGAATCATTACAACTATGTTGATGTTGAGAGATTTCAAGTAATACAAGAAAGAAAATTTTGGAGATGGTCTAATATCTACTAGAATTCTATCCCATGCCTTATAAAATTTTGTATTGAAGTCTTGTATGACTTCATGAGGAGCTCTCTTGATTATCGTTAGCTGCTCTATAAGTGATAGATGATCACTCTTATCCACAAACCTTTTACACAGGGTTATTCCTAGTTCATCCCATGAGTGGATAGAATTAGGAGCTAGACCTTTATACCAGTCTAATGCCTTTCCTTTGAAATATACAACCATATTCTTCACTATGATATTATGAATGTTGCAAAAGTTGGCTATGTCTATTATGTGTTTAGTAGGAGTTATAGCTTGGTCTCCTATGTAATTATGAACACTTTTAAGGGATAATACTAGTACAAGATCATACTATGATAATTTCAAAGGGATTTGGGTATTGAAGCCCACAAAATCTATTTGGAGAATCATAGTAGCAAGAGGGGCTACCAAAGGTCTCCTTGTGTAAGTATGCTTTATGACTGGTCTAGGAGGAGGGTGCCCTACCTAAGGGTGAGTATGGGTGAACCTTAACCTTCTTGATGATTTTTAAAGGTAATTCAACAAAATCAAAAGGAGTACCTATAAAAGTTAATCTTGTAGTCACCTTTGGCATGAAAGATAGCTATTGATCTGCCACCAAATAGTTGGGTGTTATTTGGAGTTGTCATATGCTAAAGAATGACTGCTACCACTACTAAAAAATGATAAAAACAACATCAAATTTGACCAATATTTCATAAAAAATGAAAATGAAATGGTAGTTGTCCCACTAGGTATGACAAAATTGTTATATCTTGGGATTACACCCTTGTGAGAGAGTTTTTCAGGTTCCCTTACTTCCAGCTACAAACATGGGGACAACCTCAAGATGTGGGTATCCTATGGTGAAGTTGAACATCTAGTATTTCTTATGAGGCTAGTTCCTCAGGTGCTTCACTTTGTCTCTTGATATCACACTAAAATCTACTGTCTACTAAGTAAAAGGGGTAGGAGGATGACTGAAAATAAAATCTAAGCTAAGGGGGGCGATGCACCAAAAGTAAGTGATCCACTTGGTCTAGAGAATGACACCAATTCAACATAAGATAAGTTGGCTTACAAAACCTCCTACCTAGCTAACTTGCATACATATTTCATAAACTAGGCTCACTGAACCATACATGAAACAAAGAGGGATTTTTAAATCCACACTAAGCATCCATTAATGGTGGAAAAGCTCAAGTTTAGACCTGAAACTAACTAGTAAAAACCTAAAAATAAGCAACAAATAAGGACAATAAGGTTGGAAGGATGCTTCTTCACAAAGATATTATGCACAAGCTAACTCAACACAATTTTTAGATAAAGAGAGAAAATAATCTGTGTTGCTTTAAAGGTCTATTACATATTGATTTTTGTAGAGTGATTCTATCACCAGTCTAAGGATGATTTGCTTGGCTCAAAGGCATCTATTTATATATAAAAAGGGGAAGAGAGAAGGGTAAGAAATAAGAAGTCTTTAATGGTGGGAACTCTCACATTGTACTTCTTTGTTGCCCCTAAATTCACTACTTAGGATCACTAGACAATACTCTTGAGCCCCTCCCATCTTTAAGTTTTTCTTTGGCACATCTGAGAAGCCATGTTGTGAGTAGTTAGAATGTCTCTTCTTGGCATGACACATTTAAGTGTCAAACAATGATTGTAGGGAGTGAACTATGGTGGATGAGAGCCTTCATAATTTCTAGATACAAACCACTTAGACTCTCCTATGCTCATTGGTCATCCTTGTGCCACTTATCCTTTACTGATTTGTCCTTTTTGATCTAGTTTACACCACATGATTCTCACATTGTTAGACCAATCTTAAGTTGATCACTTAGAGAATCTCGATTTACTCTATATAGAGTAATTTAGGTTCCTTGATCTCTCCAACTTTAGAATTTTCTAGATCCTTTACTAATAAAGCCTTTTAAGTAGAGTACCTGGAGAAACCCAATTTACTCTATGTAGAGTAATTTAGGTTATCTAAGCCTACTTACTTTAGACTTTTCCATCTTGAAGTCTTCTCACTTTACTATTTCCCAAACCTTAAGACTTTAGGTTTTTCAAACCTGATTACTTCTAATGGCTAGTCACTTATCCTAATTTCTACATCCATTCGGTCATCATTTCCTTTGGATAATTAGTTCAGGCTTCCTTCTCAACTTATTTATTTTGGGAAAATCTCTTAAAGGAATTTATTTGAATAATTTGTTTGAAGGAATTCCTTCAAACTTTTTATCTATGTCTATATTTAGAAATTAGCTTTTAGACTTTTCAAAATGACCTTTCTCAAAGGGTGAGAGACCCTTCAGGCTTTCTACATGTCCCTTCAGACTTTCGCAAATGATCCTCCTGAAGGGAAAGATACCCTTCAATAATTTTGAAATGGTCCTTGCAAAGGGTAACATACCCTTTAGGAAACTTGCAACTATCCACTTGGAGAATAAAAAGCCCTTCAAATTTATGAAATGTACCTTCAAGTTTTTGAAAGACCCTTCAGAAAAGTTGAATAGGGCCTTTGGAAAATTTGACTGGTCCCTTTTTCCCTAAAAAAGCCCTTTAGAAATTTGAAAATACCCTTCAAATTTTTTGAAAAAGACTCATCCCTTAAAGAACCTGAGAAACATTATTTTTTAAGACCAAATCAGGTTTATCAAACCCTTTTACTTATTTTGATATTTTGACTTCTCAAAACTTATGAAGTAATAAAGTAGTGCTACTTGGAGAACTTGAAATACACTATCCATGAGTAATTCATGTTTGTAAACCTAAATTACTTATACTTATAAAACATTTAGAAATTAAGCACTACTGGGGACCTAATTTGCATTGTGCCCTCAAAAACCTGAAGTTGTCACTACTGAAAAACCCAAAGTCCTCCCAAAGACTTGCCATTTTCTTACCTGAAAGCTCCCTTTTCATACTTAGGAAAATTTTGATATGTGGGCCAAAAATGGCCAATAATCCCAATGGTTTGAGCAAGTCTCAAAGGAGATACTTTAGATTGTAGACCATTCACTATTGCCTTGTTAATAGTGTTATTTTTAGAAAGGACACAAATGGTGTGTTGTTAAGGTGTGTTGATAGTGGTCAATTTGACATGTTGTTGGAAAGTTTTCACAATAGTACATATGGAGGTCATTTCTCTCCTAGAACTACAACTGCAAAGATAATGAGGGTTGGTTACTATTGGCCTAGTCTTTTTAAGGACTATTATCATTGGACTAAGGTGTGTCCTCAATGTGCCTTCTTTGTAGGCAAACAAAAAATTTCAGCCCTTCCATTGAATCCTATCCAAGTGGACTAGCCTTTCATGCAATGGGGCCTTGATTTCATTAGTATGATCAACCCTCCATCAAGTGATAGACAAAAATGGATATTGAATACTACTGACTACTTCAAAAGGTGGGTATAAGATATTGCATTGAAGGAGGCAAATGAAAATGATATCTAGAGTTCTATGAGAGCATTATAACAAGGTTTGGAGTTCCTCATGTCATCATTTTTGATAATGCACTTGCTTTCTTAAGTGCCAAAAATTTTGATTGGGTAGGTAGGAATGGCATTCACTTGAGTACTATTGTCATCAAATTGTGAACCCTAGGACATTATATGAAGTTCCTTAAATTTTATGTAACATTGAATCATCTCTCAAGTTGTGGGTGAACTTATAAGAGAGATGAGTCTCTAGGATTGAAAGGGATAGCTCCCTAGATATTACTTGATGTGCTTATGCTACTAGAATTACTTACTATGGGTGAAAAGGGAGAGAATATGCATAATGAAAAACTACAATAAGAGGTGATACACCAATATTTTCTTCCATTCATACACTTAAGTTTTGTATAATGGACTAAGATACTCAAACTAGACTCACACCATCAATGGAGTTCCCTAGCATTAGTGTTTTCTCATGAAGGCAAATAACTACTCAAAAAATGAAGGTAAGTGAAAGGAAGGATAGATATGAAACTAAAAAAATCATAAACATTTCAAGGGTATATTTTATCAGCATACACTTCATGGAACCTGTTAGGAGAGAAGTCATTTACAACCACACATTCAAGGATTGCATGAAAATAAGATGAACTTAATCTATACTTGTCCTTCAAGATGGATCACTTTAAATACATAGTGAAAATAGACTTAGAGTTTAAAAATATTTATCATTAACTTAAGTGAAAATCAAGGTACAATTTTTGAAGGGCTTCACCATACCAAAAGTTATAATCCTTAACAATGCCAAAATTACAAACTCTTATAGAGTTGAGAGAGAGAGAGACAGAGAGAGAGAGAGAGAGAGAGAGAGAGAGAGAGAGAGAGAGAGAGAGAGAGAGAAGTTGAAAGGAAATAAGGGACATGTGTAACCAATGAAAATTAGTTAAAATTATATTTATATGAGAGGTGGGGAAAGATATTATAGGTCATGAAGGTTTACTTGTCCACACAAATCATAAAGATCATGAAAAGTGGCACAAAACCTGCAAGTTGGCATGAGAAATTGTCTTCATAATTTGCCTTCCAAAACTACCCTTATCCTTGTATATGGTTATATATGATGATTTTTCTAAGAAAGAGGGGTTAAAAAAAATTCCCCACATGCATTGGTTTGATCCCTGACCATCCCTATTCTTATGGACATGCAAAATCATCACTGGTAGTTTTAAAATGCCTCTTTTCCATGCACCTTCTCCACTTGGAATTCAAAACTCATAAAACCTAAAAAATTATCCATGAAAAAGAGGTAATGAAAATTTTAAAATGATCTCATATCATAATTTTCAAGAAAACAAACATTAAAAGGCCTCCCTAATTGCTTTTCACCACTTTTCCAAATGTTCACTAGTTTGGCTCACTAGACTGGTTGAAAATGAAGGCCTAGTTGGGGAACATAGATGATGTTTCATGATATGAGATGAATTTTTGAGTTATTTAAAGATTAAATATTTCTCCCAATTTTTGTTTCATCTCCTAATTATTTCTCTAGCTTGCACACCACTCAAAATGGACAAAACAAGCCCTATTTTACTCTAGTCCATATAATTACATAGAATAAAAACAAATGTGTGGAATCCTCTAAGAGTCCTTTGTAATATATAAGTTTTTTCATGGTCATCCCTTTTAATTTGGATGCTCAAAATTCTCTATCTCTCTTATCAGGTTCCAACAAGGGTTTAGTGAGGGTTTTGAGAGGCCTAGACTCTTAACCTTTATTCATAGCCATTTCACATTGAAACTCCATATAAATTCCAATAAAGGATCATAAATGACCTTCCATATCTCTCTTAAATGGCTCAAGTTCCCATGAATTAGTTCATGAAAGTTGTGAGTGATGGAAGTTGAGCTTTGAGCTCCATTTCTTACATGCTATGCAGGGTTTGGTCCAATCCCAGCCAAAATGGATTTTTAATGAGTTCCTTTGCCAAATAAGAGTTGTATCACCTCTTTATATTCTCTAGTAACATGATAAAATTGATATTATATCTCATTGAGAGCTAGAAACATGATTGGCTCCTCCTTAGGATTAGGCCTAAACCTTATGTAAGGAGTCTGCCTATAATTTTGTGTTTAAAAACAACTCTTTCTTGATTATTTATTGCCTATGATAGCTTAAAACCCTCAAATATTATTTTAAACACATGTAAAAATACATTATATGACTTTCCAAAATCTATAACTAAAGATGAAACTCTACTTTGCTCTTGCTCTTGAATTTGCCCATGGGGTTTGAGTGCAACCCTCCTTGTATATGACATCCTATTTTTATTCAAGCATTATAAAAAGGTTTATTGGGTTCATTCATGTGTAACCTAGCTTTAAAAACCTTTATTTTCCCTTCTCCTAACCTATGGTTCATGATTTAACCCTTTCCCTCAAAACTGTCCCCTTGTGCAAGGTAAAAGTGACCCTGTTCTGAGATAAAACATAGAGGGTTTTCCTTCCTTCCTCATAGAAAAAAATAATATTATAATTTTCCAAAATTTTTATTTATTCTTCATACCAAATTTAAATTTCCAATTTTTAGGATAGAGTCTCCAAAATATTCAAAACCCAAGACTAGGTTTTCATAGTCACACTGTGTGCAGGGTATAGGGAATTTCACTGAGTTTTTCTTAGAGACCACCTTATTGGTATGTTTTTATGAATACATATATTTATTTAATTCATATTATACTCATTTTTATTTTAAAATCATATCCCATGCTTGGTAATCACTAATATCATGCTATAGGTCACTTTCACCCACCAAATTATGTTTTTTTCTCACTATTTGTCCTGTAGGTTGCTAGCTAAGCTTTATTCACACTTGTGTTGGTGTATTTAGGATTTAAATTATCTAATTAAGTCACATTTAATCATTTATTTCTCAAACTTTCACTTTGGTGACCTTAACAAAATCCCCAGCTTCAAATCTCCATTTTAGGCTGTCGGTGCCTATTTCTAGGCCGATAGGTTGTGAAGATGAGTTTAGAGTGTATAAGGAGTGTATAAGGCTTATTTAGGTTTCCCATAACTATTATTACACTCATCATAGGACTTATTTACTTCCTATGAACTTTCAACACCACTTCCTTATGCCACCAAAGAAACTTTGTCTCCATTACCTCTCTGCCCTGTGTATAGACAGGGGATGGCCTAAAAGGTCATCTCATGCCATCATCACCCTTATCCACTATCTAAATACTAAGGAATGATTATTATACATTTTTTAAATTTTTCCCATCTTTTTACAAGGCTTATTATTCCCATGTATAATGAAACTTGACACTCCCAATTCATTTCCTATAGACATCACTGATGTAATTCAATGATTTTTGGCCATTTTAGGAGGTCTCAAAACCAATGCTCCACTCCATATTTTATCTTGAAGTTTGGAATAATTGTTATTATAGGATATTTATATAAAAAAATTAGGGTAATTAGTGAAGGCATCTTATATCATGACATATGTTATCTAAAAAAACCCTCGATATCTCTATTTTTTGCATTTGGGAACTGAAGAACAAAACTCAGTCATCATACTCTTGAAACTTTCAATGTTATTTTGACTCCTACCCATTAATAATGGATAAATAAAAAATTCACCAAATGCATTATAGACATCTCCAAGGCTTGAAACCATTATCAAAAGCTACTATCCAGGTATGATGACATCATCAGGCTAATTTGTGAGAGTTGGTAGTCATGGTTTTGAGAGCATTATTTGTTCAGTGTATGAGTTGGAAACTTGTTAAAACACCATTAAAAACATATCCATGGATCCAAAATATTTAAACCACAACTAATTCTTGAATCCAATGTGGAAAATCCCTTCTATGAAGACTGAGACAACTACAAGAGTAGAGAGACCAATTTAGGAGCATTCACAAGCCTAAAAGAGGATTTCTTGGACATCTAAACTCTAAAAATATAAGAGGACCATGGGAATGTATTTGAAAGTATGTGGAAACTCTTGAAACAACCAAATACATCAATACAAAGTAGGATAAATTTAAAAAGATTCAAAAAGAGACCCCCTCTTCAATACAAACTCTCAAAAAGCTGCTTGAGGTGTTGATGATTATTTTTAGAGGATAATGCACCAAATTTTAACTTATTATTATGGATGTGGAGTAGACTCAAATCCCTATCCATCCCCAAAATTATTTCCTCCAACTCCAATTATACGGCTTATAGTGAGCACTTGAATTTGAGCCTTCTTTGTATGCCAAGAGGAGAAAATGAGTTGTAGAAGATATTTTTTGCATTTTACTTGAAGTAAAATTGTTAAAATGAGTGTGATAAGGTGAATATTTTCTCTTAACATGTTTTTTTGTTGATGGTGGACTTGGGGAGTCTGTACAAGTGCTCCTATTTTTTAGGGAAAACTACCATCCACTCAAGATAACTACTTCTTGACTATAAAATAATAGTCCCTGACATGAACCTAACACTATATAGGTTGAAACTCATTTGGGTGTCCAATTTTATTTCATTTAAATCTATACAAGTCATTAAATAGGTCAAAATATGACCAAAAGGCCTCTTCTTGCATATGAAACAAGGTGAAAGATAATTTAATGACTTATAAACCCCTTAAAACATGTTCAAATCCATATTAGAACATTTTAAACATAACTTAACTCTTTTAATACCTTTGACCAATGTTTACCAACCTTTGACTTAAGTTGACTAGCCTAGTGCATAAGGGGTGGACTTCAACAAAGACTAGAGAGGGGATTAGTAAGACAATGGACTAACATAACACCCTATAAGACCTATGGGAGTCTTATAAAAAGTTTAAAATAGTAGGGGTTGGCAAAAATTTGAATTGGGGTCAAATTTGGTCAAAAATTACCTCATCAAATTATTACCCTTAAGGTAATGGATTGATTGAGTCTACCAACAAGAACCTCATCATGATCATTAAGAGAACATTGGAGAACAATCAAAGAGCATGGCATAATAAGTTGAAAATAACTTTATGGGTAGACATGATTACTCCTAAGAAATCAAATGGTAACTCTCCCTTTGTATTTGTTTATGGGAGAGAATCCAAGTTGTCCATATCCCAAAAAATCCTTGCCCTAAAACTTGCACAATAGCTAGAATTACTTGAAAACACTCCAATGGAAGTCAGGTTGATAGAACTAATGTTGTTGCAAGAGGTAAGGTATGATGCACACAAGGCTCTGTAGAACCATCAAGTACTCATGAAGAATTCCTTTGACAAACAAACATGTGCAAGAGTGTTTAAAGAGGGTGGCTTGGTCTTGAAATGGGATGAAGATAGAGCAAAGCTAGGTAGACATACAAAGTTTGACACTTTGTGGAGTGGCCCTTACATCATCATCAAGTGCAAGCAAAACAAATCCTTTCAGCTATCCAAGATGAATGGATAAGAGTTGCCTATCCCTATGAGTTGGATACATCTGAGGTCTTGTTATTAGTCTCAAAAAGTGATGTTTTTGTAAATGCTAGTTTAGATGTGTGTTTCCTTTTGGTTTGCTATTGTGTTCCCTAAGTACTTTGTAGCATAGGTGTGTTTCCTTTTTTATGTTGGTGTATGTCTTTTCCTTTGTGCATTTGATCATCCAACTTGTGTGTTTTTTTAGCAAAGAAGCTTGTTTAAGTTCTTTTGAATACCTTATGCGTGACTCCATGCCCAATGGAAGGATTTAGGTGACTGGTCTTTGGCATAGCATGCATGCCTCCCCTTGAAATCACCAATAATGTTAGCCAAATTTCATACCTTATTTTACATCTCCCTTTGGCTAAGTTTAGTGTCACTTGTCTATTTTAACTCCCTTGTAAAAACCAATTGTTTTGTTTTCTTTTCTTTAAAGCTTTTGTTTGGCCTTTTCTAGTGTCTTTTCAGTCTTTTGCCAAAGGTTTGAATTCTTTCAAGTTTCTTGTCTCAATTTTTTTGTCTCGAACAAAAATTCTAAAAGAATTTTCTCATTGTCTCCCCTGAAGGAATTCTTTCAGCCTTTTTATCTCAGACAAAAAGTTTGAAAGAATTCTCTCCTATTATCTTTTCCTAAAAATTGCCCTTCAAAACTTTTCCAAAGGGTCTCTCTCTTTCCAAAGTGCGCTTCAAAACTTTTTTGAAGGGTCACTTTCCTTCCAAAGTTCCCTTCAAAACTTTTTTGAAGGGTTACTTTCCTTCCAAAGTGGCCTTCAAAACTTTTTTGAAGGGTAACTTTTCTTCCAAAGCGCCCTTCAGAACTTTTTTGAAGGGTCACTTTTCTTCTAAAGTGCCCTTCGAAACTTTTTTGAAGGGTCACTTTCCCTCCAAAGTTCCCTTCAAAACTTTTTTGAAGGGTCACTTTCTCTCCAAAGTGCCCTTCAGAACTTTTCCAAAGGGTCACTTTTCTTCCAAAGTGCCCTTTGGAACTTTTACAAAGGGTCACTTTTCTTCCAAAGTGCCCTTTGGAAATTTTCCAAAGGGTCACTTTCCTTCCAAAGTGCCCTTCAAATTTTTTTTGAAGGTCTGATTTTCTTCCAAAGTGCCATTGAAAACTTTTTCAAAGGGTCATTTTCCTTCCAAAGTGCCCTTCAAAACTTTTTCAAAGGATCACTTCCCCTCCAAAGTGCCTTTCAAAACTTTTCAAAGGGTCACTTTCCAAGCCCGAAGGGATCATTACAAAATGAAGTGACCTTTTCAAGAATTCCAAAGGAATTATTGTGGACTTTTTATCTACAACAATCCTTCCGACAAGCCATACTACAAAGGCCCAAAAAGACATGAACCATTCAAAGGGGAGAGCACACTCATGGGAAATCCTCCAGGGAAATTTTTTGATGAAAATGCCTACAAGAATTCTTTCAGGGAAAGTACTCATGTGAATTGTTCAAGAAGGGTGCTCAAAGGAAATGTCCAAGTGGAATGATGGTTGAATGAATGTCAACTTTAAGATATGAGCTAACCATTGGCATTCAAACACAAGAGGATTTAGGAAGATCCAAGGGCTCACATCCTTCATCCATCAAAATAGTAATAAATCCCATATCACCACTAATCTACCAGGATATGAGTCATTCCATAAAGACCAATCAAAGAAGAAGGACAAAGCCAAATAAAATGAAAGAGACAAATCTACAATATGTGGAATCCCTTATGAAAATTATTTTAATGCCATGACTCAGACAAGAATATCCTTATTCTATTGATATAAAAATTAGAAAAGCATCTTTGAGAGAGTAGGACCAAATGTGTAACAACTTATGATGACATGGATCAACCAAATGGCCAAAGAAAGCATCCTTTGTAAAGATGGTTATAGCTGAAGATGGTGACTTCAAAAAAAATTGATTCCTTTCCTTGGTGCTAAAGGCTTTCCTCTCTTTCTTCCTTCTTGCTATATATACAACCCTTTGGCTAGTGAAAAATCATCCACACATAGTATCATGATGCCCTAATTTAATTATATCTTGCCTTTAAGCATTATTACAATCTTTTTCCCTTTCAAGTTTTGAATATTGTTTGAGTGTGCAAGTGACATATATTGACAAGTGATAGTTTCACACTTTTGTCCTTTGTCCTTCATGTTTGAGTAAAGTTCTTGATCTAACAGGTCATATAGAGTATGTTTAAGTGTATGGAACTAATATAAGAATTTTTATTATTCTTGAATGTGCAATGTGCCTTTTAGTTCATTCTCCTTCTATTCGTTCATGCATCTCACCTCTTTACTAAAATATTCATGTTAGAATATCTAGAACTTGGAAAAAGCTCTTTACATTTTGTTGTGTTTTACACTAGGATATAACATTCATGTGGAATAAAAACCTTGGTGTATCACCATTCTTAAAATAGGTTTCCCTTATACCATTTTTAACCCTTTTCTTTTCAATCAAGCTGGTGTAGATAGAGATTGTTTTGCAGAGACAAATTCAAGGAGCTAACCCTTTCAATCTAGAGGTCCATTTCTATTATAGGTATACCCACATGCCTAGAAGTGTTTCAACATTTGCCAAATATATAAGAGGACTAAACACCCACTTATAGGGTGCAAGATTGGGAGACAATAGTAACATTTGGAACCGCAAGATTTACTATCTGCTTGAGGTGTCTAGTAGATGCAAGATGAGAGTGAAGATAATCAAATGGTCTAGGTGTATGTGAAACAAAAGGAGTCATCTGATCCCTCTATCATCTAGTATTAATTGTAATTAACTCAAAGTGATCCATATATTAATAATCCTCATAAAAATAGGACTCACATGAGGGAGGATCAATGTGTAAAATAAACATATCTCTAACATGGTCCTTGATAGGAGTGACATACATGTGTACTTTTTGACTAGTGGCTAGTAATAAACATGTTAATCAAAGCATAAGGCTTTGTACCATGAAGTGGAAAATGGCATTCATCATGATAATCATGATGATAGGATGCAAATTAAAAATTGAGTAGATGATGGAAATGTAAATCCTTGGGTTACCTACGGTTAGGGTTTTATGTAATTTTTGAAGTAAATTAGGTTCACCAAATGTTTTAACATTTTACAACTTAGTTATGTGTAAATCTTATGTTTATTAAAGGTTTGAGTACACTAAATTAGATAAATAATATGTAATAAATATAACCAATAATTTTTTACAGAATTAACTAGCTTTGATTGTTTTAAAAATAGTAATAAATAGGGCAAATAAAGACTTATCTAGAAAATAATTGATACAAGTGATCTGAGTGTTGGAAACTGATATGGAAGTTAGTATGAGTATTTTAAACTAGAACTCAATGTCATAATCCTTCCTAGATAGTAGTGCCATAATTGGATAGTAGCACCATTATTAGAAAAGTGGTGATAGTGTCTACATATTGGTGATAGTGTCTTCTGTGCAAGACTATCCCAAACTTTTGGGTGTAACTATGTTTATATCTTTAGGGTTTATTTCTACACATACAAGTTTTATAACCTTGTATTTTTACTATAATTATTGATTTAATGTGCAAACCCTAATCCTCCATACAACTATAGCATGAGTTGAAAAGTGTGTTTATTAGTAAGGTAGGCTAGACATCTTCAACACCCCAATATGAAGAGAGTTACCTACATACCAATACACTTAAGAGGGATTAATCCTGATGTATTTATCCCCACCTAAGTTTCTAGTGTAAGTTAAAGTGATTCTATTATGATAGTGGGATTGAGTGCTTTCAGTGTGCTTGAGATTAGAAATCTAGAAAATATGAGCTTAGGGCTGTTATAGATGGTAGTATACATAAGTAGGGTAGAATAGGGCTTGATAACCTTAATTGTGATCGACTTATTCTAAATTAAAATGTGTATTTTGCATCTTATTTCCATCTACTAGATACAAGTATAAAAGTCATGTATATATATTATTCTATTGCATGTGCAAATGATAAAAGATGTCTAGGCTGACCTTAAGAGGCTTTAGTTTTGAAAAGATATCTATTTGGAAAAGCTAAGGAAATGGCCATTAGTACCATTTTGGGGACACCAGTATCATGTGGCACTAGTGTCCTTATTACGGTCTTAGTGTCTAGCTAGAAAAACACTAGGCACAAAGGTCCAGGGTTGGGAAATGAGGGTCTAATACTACTATGGGGCTGACTAGAGACACTTGTAGTTCACACAAAGGCTAGTTAAGTGTGATAATAAGATCTAGGATTGGTCTAGGGATAATCAAGTGATATGTAATCTCAAGTCATACTCTTAGCACTAAAATACCATTTTTGGGTGATTACATCAGTCTAGTCATATTTCCTTCAAGCTATCAAATTGTAAATTATGAATTTAAGCTCCATTTCAACCAAGTGATTACATAATATCCATAGGACAAAGCACTTTTAGACCAAAGATTTAATGGATTTTTCTTATCACATTCCATTTCCCTTTGCATAATCCATCATAGGTCCAAATGAATACATAGACACACCATTTGATTCAGTGGCCTTGAACCATGAATTCAAACATTTGGGATGAGGTCAAAGTAGCTGAACCTTACAAATCAGAGGATCAACTTTCCATTTTCATGTAGAGATATAAGGATAACTTGATGGAAATTAAATTAGTTGGTGTTCATAATGTAACAACCAAACTAGAGGTAATGCCTTGTATTGACTATTATTTGATTTATTCTTGAATGACATCATTACTAGGAAGATATTACACTTTAGACTTAGTAAAACACTAGTCACATATATCAATGGAAATGCCTTTAAGAGGTATTATCAATTCCCAATGCCTAAAATGACATACATGTAGGACATGGTTAATTCATGGCTCATTTCCAACAAAATTAGAAACAAGATACAATAATGAGATGTAATATATGGTTTTTCAACCATTACATGGGTCAACAAACTATGGGTCCCTCTATAGGGCATGATCCTAACCTCAAATAAAGTCATAGCATTGGGTGAGATTATTATCTCTAATTTGATTTTTAGAATCACAAATTTAGGAAGTTTTCCAAATGGTAAATTTTATATGATGTCTGATGTGGTGGATGCTTTGACTACAACTATGCATTTGTCATATGATGAGCCTTAGAAACCATCCACGTATTATGCCAAGAATAGGATTTGTGATAAATTTAACATCTTCCATGTACATAGGTTCAAGAAATATATGAAAAGGATAACCAAAACCTTCTATCCCATGGTGTATCAAGGAATCTAAGGGAATAATATGCTTAGGATCTTTGACCCTATAAATAAAACCATTGGAAAAATGGGAAACTACTAGCTATATCCTGATTGCACTATAGTTAGGATTGAAGGTAATAAGGCACACCCTTTGTACCTACCAAGGATTGTGAATGATAATGTTTCTAAGAAATAAATTTATGTTTATTTGGATAATAGTGTTGATACTAATTTGAGAAAGAGTAATCAAGAAACTATCTATCTAACCCCTCTCAGCATTGGCAAGATGCAATATATAAGATGGAAACACTTCAAGTTGGTTGGAAATATCAATACATACTATGGTTTTAAGTGGTCACCCTTTAGACACTGGTACCCTAATAAAAATGTTATAGAGCATATATAAGATATTAGGAAAAAGTCAGAATCAACTATGGACACAAGTAATATAATCATGATAGTGTATTCATGGATGCAAAAGATGATACTAAGGTATTTATGAGAATGTGCATCAAGTACTATAGGCACAAAGGATCTATTATGATCTTATTATTACTAAAAAGGATGCCAAGTGGATTGATAATGAAGAATGGGTTTCCAAACCTACTCATGGACCTCTTCCACATGAAGAAAAAGAAATATGAGAACAAGCTAGACCATCTAGGGAATCTTATACTGAAGAAGATGTTGAGGCTGATCCAAGATCCCCTAGTCATACATTTTCTACTACTTTTCCAAAATGCATAATTTAAGAGGAGATAATTGCAAGTCCTAAAACATCAGCTAGGTTACTTTCCATGTTTCCCCTACCTACACTAAAAATAACATAACAAATAAGTATTATTTCCTTCTTATCTCATGTTTCTATTACTTCTCCTTCTTTGTCTCCACCAATATTTATGACTCAACCTATTGGTCAGCCATCTTCACCCCCTATTGTAATCATACCACCAATGGTAATGACCCAGTCTCCCAAGTAATCATTATCACCACCTATCATTCTACTAGTGGTGACTACCCTTCCCATTCCATTACCATCTACCACCATTATAGTTCCTTCATCCTCCATTCCACCTTCTATTTGGCTAGCGTCTACTATTACCAAACCAATACTTACATATTAAGGAAGCCTGAGAGTGCTCCTATTTCACCCCAAAAGGTGGAAGTTAAAGAGAAATAAGAAGACGTCCATAAGAGAAGGAAGATAAAAGAAGGGGTACACAAATATTAGAACCTATCACAATTTATGTTAGTGAGAAAGAATATAAAATATGTAAAACTGGGGATGAAAGGGTGTCAGGGCCTAACACCAAATAATCATGGTCAATTAGTGAGATGACAAAATTAGACAAAAAAGATGAATGGTTGACTAAAGGGAGTATTCAGTCAAGAATAATTGAACCATTATCAAATAAAGAAGGATAAATAAATAAATATGCAAAATCTTAATTGTAGACATACATATAGGAGGCAACATCAATTATATTTCTATGTTTTCCACCTGAAGTCACTACAATGACAGCTATTTCAACTATTTATCCTCAAGTTGTAAGTCCTCTGAGTCTTTATTCTTTATCTATATATTCATTTTATGTAAATATAATTAGTGTAACATATTATGTTCATTCTTTTTGTCAAATAAACTAGCCCCAAGCTGTATCTACATTGCCAACTTTTCCTACTACATCCCATCCCACTACAGTGAATACTATGGCCACTAACATTATAACTATTGGGGTTGCCTACACTTCAGTGAGAAACTATTTACAAAACTTATTAAACACCCTAGTGAATTATTCATTCATTGGTATAACCAACCCTTAATCTTTTAGGCCAAGTAAAAGGGTGCATTTTGAAAACCTGGTGTTTACCTCTATTTTTACTCCACAAACCACCCCTCTCAAGGCATCTACACAAATATAAATGCCTATTTTCTATGTTAAACAAATAATGGAACCTATAATTGTAGTTCAAAGAGTAACATGGAAACCAAATACATCATGGATACACTCGTTTGAAAGTAGGTTACTAGTTGGATGAAGGTAATACGTCCTTTTCCTATATTAGGGACATCTTCCTCTATAGCTATGATTATTCTTGGGAAATCCCATTTAGATACTCTTATCAGGTAAGAAGAGAAGACATAAAAATAAGTTATACTAAACATTCCTTCATGGATCAGGCAACTATAAAATAAGGAAGAAAGGGAGACAAGACCTTGTACGAATCGAGCAACCCACAATCAAGTTTCATTTTGAAAGAAAAACTAACATTGTGAGAAAATTCAAGAGGAAAACTATGGTTACATAATGGAAATAGATAGAGCTAGAGAAGAGAGAAGACATCTTATCTCTAAATAAGAGAAGGAATATGAATCCTTCATACCCAAATAGGTGTAGATAAGACCCTTATACTTTTATAGATGCTATAGGAGGGGTCATAAAGAAATTGTTTAGAAGTTTTGATCAAGTAGTTTAGAGGACACTAGAGAGGATTATAATCCAAGTTCTTAAATAAATTGTGGACAACTTATAGGGATCTGATAAGAAGTTATATGATATAATTTAGTTAATAAGGTCTGTAAAGACCACATCATAAACCAAATGGTGAGACATCCTATAGTTGTTTAATAAAATAAAGGACATTCATGGAGAGTTTCAATTGTTAATCTAAGCTACCAAGAATAAAACATACACCCAAGTAAATTTTAATAACATATGAGATTGCATGGGCACAGAGCTCCATTACATCTAAGAGAGATAATTTGCTTGAGTGCCATCAAGAGATGTGAACTCTGGTCTAGTTATTTTCTAATCAAAATCAAGAGGCAATGCCTATTTTTAAGGTTTTAAGAGTTACTGAGGTAAGAACCATTCATGGGAAGTTGTTCTCTAATCCCATTTTTAAAAATTTACTCAATGTTGTGGTCAATAACTTTCAATCTATAATTGTGGGCATGGTCTATAGGACTAATGATAAAATTATGTAACTAGTTAATTTTGTGAGGGACCACATTATTAGAGCCATGACACTGCATGTAGGAGTCAAAGATGTATTGGTTTTGCACTAAAAATTGATGAACATGTTTCCTTAATTTTCAAAGAGCTCACTGCTTGATTTTGAGACCATTGACATAGACTTACAGGTAAGTCAAGCAATTTACCTATAGATGGAATTATCTAATCAATCCACTTTAGTGGTAGGGGCCATGCCCATTCCATATCAGAGTGTTCAGCTACCCAAGTATACACTAGTGCATACTCAAACTAGGCCTATTTGTGTGCCACTTCTAGTGAACACAACTATTTTTTGGATCATAGGTGATTGAAATAGTTTTTGATATCTTACCCATCCAAAATATAAATGTATATATTCTCTCCTCTTTCCCTTTATCGGACCCTGAAGATCAGAAATAACCTATCTTCATTTTTTTATTTATGGCTATGCGAGTTGGATCTTGATCACCAAATATGGGCACTTAGGGCATGATGACTAGAATTTCATCCCCCAATATACATACCAACCCATGTTATGGTAGTATATATAAATTTTGAAAGAGTTATCACTATTGGCTAAGTAGTTGCATGTTTTAAGCAAACTATGAAGTGAGGAGCTTTGCTCTGATACATAATCACTAGACAACACTCTCGAGGAATGATTTTAATTGACACTCTACTAAAATCCTATGGATGGAGTGGATTTGAATGGATAATACCCTATGATTAATCCTATTATCTTCTTCTATGGATTTGGGCCCCATCATACCACAAGGTATATAGGGGACATAACTATTTGATTGTGTTTTGCCTAGTTTAATAAATTTAGTCACAAACAACTATTTGTGAAAGGAACACAACATTCCATAAGATTACTCACCACCTAAAAATTATTAGTGATGGTTAGGAGACCAACCTTTTTCACCATATTAGTTAGTTGTTAGTTGTGTTATAGACCTTTATTTACTAAGCGTAGGGCTTGCCATTTATGTGTTTTGTGTGTGTGTGTGTTGTCAAAACCCATTTTTATTGCAAAACTCACACCTTAGACATCAGTTCAAAATCAAACATCAAATCATGTCAATTTTTACCAAGTCTAATAAAAAATCAAAACAAGTTTACTTTAACCATGCCAATTATTCAAAGCCAAATCTAACATCAAAAGTTAACATCTAGTCAAATTTAAAAATGGTCCAATCACAATTCAAATGTTAAATTAGATCAAATTTGACCCACATCATACATTAAAGACAATTATTCCAAGTTAAACATCAAATTGGGTCAACTTTAACCAATTCAAATCACATCCAAAATTCAAACCCAAAATTGAATTTGAACAAATCAAATTACATCTAAAAGTTAGATACAATGTCAACTTTGACCAAGTCAAAATGCATCCAAAATTCAAATCCAAGGTCAAATTTGACCAAGTCAAAGCAAATCTAAAAGTCAAATCCAAGGTCAAATTTTACCAAGTCAAAAGAATCCAAAGTTTTTCTAAAAAGTCAAGCATTCCAAGTAAACTATCCAAAATTAGGTCAACTTTGACCAAAATAAAATTAATTCAACACCCAAGGTAAACTTTAAACAACTCAAATCAAATAAAATCAAAACATCAATTTCAATCATCAAAATTCAAATTAGGATCTATTTTTACCAAGTCACTTCAATTCCAAATTAGTTGAACATCTAAATTCAAATCATATTCTTGCATTTCCATTCAAACTCCTGAACCTATCAGTTGGGAATGGGAAAGATCACAACATCCATTTTATATCCCATGTAAGTTAAAACATCAACAATTAAAATCTAATTTGAGATTAATAACATAAAAGATCAATCATCCAATAAAATCCAAAATCCTAATCAAATCACATCAACTAATCTAAACATCAAATAATTCTACATCAAATCCCATCTAAACCCATGGTGTACCACAATCCCAAACCTATTCTAGAATTTGCATCTGTACATCAAGACATTATTGAAAAAATTCTACATATTAGCCAACATATATCACACCTAACATCCCTTCTTATCCCTTCATACACCATTCCAACATCTAACTCCCCTGAGTCACAAACATAAAATAGTCTGCTATCCAACACACACCTAGCCTTAGAGCCATGATAAATCTAGTAATCCAACCATGTTTTTTCATATCCCCTACAAGGATCATCATTTATTGAATAAATAGGCACATCTAAGTCTAAGAATCATCCATTATGGATATGCCAAGATCCCCTTCCCAATCACAATCAAACTCTTCCACTTGTAAGTAAAAGTAAATACAATCTCTCTATCATTAACCAATACATCTTTGATGAATCCATTTTTGTTGAATCACCCATATTTGATAAATCCCAAATAATTTTTTACCCACCCATATTTTATTAAGGACCCATATTTGATGATCCAATATTTGATGAACCATCACTTGGCCAACCATCCATCCTTGGTCATACTATCTTTGACCAACCCTCATATTCGATAAACTACCATTCTTTGATAAACCCATCTTTGATAACACCATCCTTTACTTATCACCCCATCTCCCATAAAATTTATAAAATTATATCACCCAACACCACATGCCTCCTGGGCAAATGATAATTGTAGACAAAAAACATAAAAATGTCTTTTATGTGGATAGGCCCATCCTCCATAAAAAATCAACATCAATATCAAAATCAACATCAATATCAGAACCAACATCAAAAAAACATCCTATCACTTCAACAAGACATCATTTATTAGATCCAACTTCATCACATAATAATAAATAAACAATAACAATCAAACATGGTTACATAGAGACATCTTCGTGGCTTATCTTCAAAGTAGCAAATATCCTATCATAAGTAGCATCCTTGAAAGCATGAATTACAATGGGAAGCCTTAACCTCCATGAACATGGAAATATCAAGTCCATCCTTGTACACACACATAAATATTCTCATAGCCTCATCTACAAACCATATGTAAATTAACATAAAGGTGCTAGTAATGCTTTCATGGTTTTTGAGGAAGCCTCATCCAACATTAATACATGATTCATTCATAATACCTATAAGGACCATTCTATTGCCAATCCTTTTAACAATATTACCATCCACACCATCAACTATCTTGCATTCAATCCCCCACACTGATCAATTATGATTAAAAAAATCACTTACCATTAGCCTTCTTCCATAACAATCAAATAATGGCTTAATTCATGATTGACATCCAACTAAAAGGGCATAAAGTTACATTAATATATCTGGGGAACATAAAAATATTCTTAATTAATATGAATCCAATAATAAAAAAACAAAACTCCAAAAGTGACATCCCATAGTAAAACCTTATTTGAGGTACTATGGGCAAATCAAAGTCAAAATCCTGGAAATCCAAAAGAAAAGTTCCCTAGTGAATCCTTGTTTGAAGAACTATAGGACAATCAAAATAAAATAAAAAATTCAAAAATACAAGTCCCAAATTGAAAATATCTTTGAGGTGTTATCGGATCATAATCAAAGAATCAATGTCTCTCCTATGTTAGCACATATGTAAGATGAATCTGCATAATTTATAGTAAACATCATCGCTATAACATAAATTCCCTTGAGCATATAACTGGTAAATACACTCAATCTCACATAACATGAGATTATTGGTCCCAATCCCCCTTTGAATAATGATCCCACATCCCTCCAAATCCTTCACATAATCAACAAACATCCTCCATCTAATACAACTTTCACTTCACCCTCATTGGCAATACCCTTTTTCATAGGGACTATGATGACATCCTAATAAATTTGGACAAGGCCAATATATAAATAAATTAATTTCTTGAGGACATATTTGGAGTGCATAATTGAAAAATAAAATTGTTAGTATTATGCATCTTTTAATCCTCCAATGAGTTGAGATTCTAAAAAATAAAAAAACCAAAAATAAAAAATAAAAAGAGAGAAATAAACCATCTAATGGTGAAAACCATGCTTATGGCACCTTGAGAAAGCACCATGATGAAAACCAAGTTTTTAGTGTTATGTGTAAATAATTTGTTATTGGAAAGTACCTTGACACTTGGAGGTAGCCCCATCCACATTGAATTCCATCCCATTCAAACCATTTTATCCATCTAAATCCTCATCCATCCATTTATACCATATAAATCCTCATCCTATATCCATCCTTATCCATCCTTTCTTGCCCATCTTTCCTCCCATCTTGACCTTGTTAAGTATGTGGAATATGTTTTGAGCCCTATTTTGGGAAGCATCTTGGTACGTCCTCTGAATGACACTTTGAATAATAAACACTTTGTTATCACATGACATGGTCCTTGTATATCCCTAATCTATTCTTAGTCATCATCCCCCATAATTATCCATTATCATCTCGCATTGTCCTAAATCCCATCCATCCACTATCACTCTCATCCCCAGTGCTAAAACATGTTTCCCATTTTCTAATGACATGTTGTTTATACATCCAGAGAACCCCTTTGGTATATATTTATTCTATAAAATATAAAAACATAAAAAATCCAAAAATCTAAAAAAAATTAGATAATCTAAAAAGCCAAAAAACCAGAAAAGGCCAAAAATCTCTAAAAAGAGATATAAAGCCAAAAAATCCAAAAATGTTTGTCTTGTACTAAATCTAGTCAAGATCATTAATCAAATTATTTTCACTACCATTAAGATGTTTCATTCCTAAATCTACCCTATTTGGGGAAAGTAAAAGCAATCATTCATCCAATCCAAGCTCATCACTTATGCCCTATTTATGGTAAAACAAGTGTGCAACTCATCATCAAGATATTTCATTCTCACATCCATATTGTTGTTAGTCAGGGATGTGTACACTAACTACTCACATGTATGAACATACCATATGGACAAGGATCATGGTTTCTTTTTGGTTAGTAATTATTACACAAGATTTATATGAAGATAGTTTATTTTAAGTTGAGATCAGGTACATGTAATATTTAGCAATAAAATACAAGTTGACATACTTGAATGCCAAGTATAGACATCATGGTTATAACAATATAGTTTTTAGGATTATATATTCCTATGGATTGTAGTCTAATGGGATATATAGTGTTGGATAATGTTGGGTAATATTATATATGAGCCTTTTGAGTAAAGCTAATGCATATAGAATGAAAGTGTAATGAGTGATTTGTAATATGAATATGGTAAGCTGATTTAGTAATTGATGGTTAATAGTATAGCTCTGCCCTTCCTATGTGGGATATATCTTTTGGGTATTAATATGTGTTATAAGTATTTCTCTCATAAAAATGGTTTTGTGTTCTATTTAATGTTATCTTCTCATTCTGAAGTTAGGTGATATTACATAATAACTCTATAAATCGATAATATTCCTCTGTAGATGTCTAAAAATTACTTCCAATTTTTAGAAATACTATTATGTTAATAAATAAAAAAATGCATTTTCTCTATAATTTTGACAACTTTATCATCATACCTGAGTTTTACCATTGAATCTCTATCTAAGTAGATAATCATAGGATTATTCAAGATTATATAAGCCTTTGCAATCCTAGGATAGAGGCTGAATAATGAGAAATGATTTTCCTTTCCCACAAGCTTTTCCTCAAATCATAGGAGTTATCCTTTTAATTATCATGTTTTAGTGAACCTAGGAACTGCTGTTAACAATGGTGTAGTGAGTATGAAACTCACTATTTGAGGATATGATTTAGTGGTTGCCTAGTCAAAGACACATGGACTGCTGAATAGATCAAAAATAACTGAGTTTACAC
Organism: Torreya grandis; assembly: GCA_037957365.1. NCBI lineage: Eukaryota > Viridiplantae > Streptophyta > Pinopsida > Cupressales > Taxaceae > Torreya > Torreya grandis. The sequence continues at coordinate 777,640 of JARHVA010003771.1, read as the reverse complement.
AAAAGGAAGCTCAAAGAATAGGGTGTTCTAAAAAAATATTATCTAATAACATATTTATGGTGAAATTTAAGAGATATTCTAGTGTGAATTACCTGGATTGATAGCTGACTGGTTGATTCATCCAGAACATCATTTTTTTAGATCTCATGTAACTGCTAACATTACATGTCTAAGGAGAAGATCAAACAAATTTAGGCCTTAGACAACAACTAGACCCATGTGATATATCATTAGTGGGATTTGACAATTGATGGGTATATCATAGAGTATTTGAAGTGGCAAAGGATCTATTTATGAGAGGAATAAGAGGAAAATTCTTGCAGCAAATTCCTATGCTCATTAAGATGTTGGTTGTGGAGAAAATGATGGTACCTATTCTTTTCCATATCAAGTACTTACTTTGGGCACTATGGGTGTGTGTGTGTGTGTGTGACATAAAGGATAATGAATAAAATATCAAAAGATAGAGCTTGAACCCGAGTCCATCATGGATAATCTAGAGGAAAAGGCCTAGAAAATGAATTTGGAACTAGAAAGAGAGTTGTGATAACATAGAAGATGGAATAAATAGAGCACATTTTAGGAAGATATGAATAGGAGTAGTAGTATTTATGATTTAGATTAAAGGAGATAACAAGGAGAACTACATGATGAAGAGAGATAGAGTAAAGAGACCAAATAAATTAAAGATAGAGTGCGAGGAAGTGATGAGGATTTAACAAGGATAAAATAAGAAGGTAGTAGTATAGAAGTAGAATATATGGGTAAAAGTTCATAGTTTCTAGCAAGGCTATTCTAAAAATAAAATCAAGGATTACTTTATACTCACAAACATAATATAGGTTCATGTTTTGAGAGATACTTATTTGGAGGTAAAGATTATTTCTCCAGGGAGCACACATGCCCCAAGCCCATTTTTTTCAAAATTGTATTAATTCCTAATAGATTTAGATGATGACACTTGGAAAGGACTAATTTTATAAGTTCACAAAAAAACCCTAAAAGTAAAAGAGACTGCATATCATGAAGTTGGGTAGAGTTTCTTAGACCAACAAAATAATAACATAACATCATTACTATCTACAGAGACAGATCCTTTAATTATTACATAGGTTAAGGATTTCATTACACAAATTCAAATTTTATAATAAGATGAAGGAGATGATGGAGATATATCTTCAAATACCACATCCATAGAACTAAAGGAGACATCATAACCCCCATTAGACCAAGAGAACCCAAGGTGTTAAGTTGTGGAGCTAAAAGCTTCACTAATGCAAATGGTGGAGGTTGTTGAGTGTTAAAGTAACCGACGTCGTCATGATCAACCGACATCGGTCATATTCAGTGTATGCAGTAGCCGACATCGGTTAAGGTTCAGCCGGCATCGGTCAAACAAGAACCGACGTTGGCAACCTGTGTGTGCGTGTGCATTTGCATGCGTTTCCAGAACTGGTCTAATTTTATACGGATAGCTAGTTTGCATGTAAAGACTAATTTTAGTCTTGAGTCTGCATTTCTAATTATTTTAATTGGGAAGTCTAATTATTGTTTGCATGGGATCTATTTAATAGACCCATGGGGCTGTATTGTAATCAATGACAAGGAAGAGATCCTTCCAATTGTAAGATCAGTTAATCTGTAGGTTGTGCAAGATCAGGGAGATCTACATGGTAAGTAAGGTTAGTTGATCTGTAGGTGTGTGTGTGCAAGGTCAAAGGAGATATGTGGGGTAGCAAGATCAAGGAGATCTGAAACACAAGGAGTAAGATAAGGGAGATCTACTTGGAGTACTTTGAGTACTTGGTGGACTGGAAGTAGGCAACAACAGTTGAGTTGATTGTCATTTACTGGTGGAGGGAACAACTTGGTTATTGAGTTGTGTTTGTAATTGATTGAGAGAAATAACTCTTGAGAGAGAATTACTGTATGCCCAAGAGGTGTGGGAAGAGTGAGATTTTTTCATTGTATTTCCTTCTAGAAGAGTGTTAATACAAGATTGTATTATCTCTCATATTCTGTGCTATTTCTAAATTCTAGTTACATATTACTTCTAGTTTAATTCTGTGTTTAGTTGCTTATACAAAGGTAATCAATTGTGCTCTTAAGGAGTAGGATCCTAACAAGTGGTATCAGAGCTTTGTGCTCCTATATCCTAACAAGTGGCATCAGAGCCTGGTTTGAAGCAAGTTAGTGTTTGTTGATTACAGGTCACTCACAGGGGTTTCTATTCGAGTGGGAGTAAAGCAATGGCAGAAGAAAGTAAGCTAAGAATGGAGAAATTCAATGGAAAGAATTATCAATTATGGAGGATGCAGATAGAAGATTATTTGTATCAGAAAGATCTATACTTACCGTTGGGTGGGGTTGCATGCAAGCCCACAGATATGAAAGATGAAGAATGGAAGGTTCTTGATCGGAAGGCTCTGGGATCTATAAGGTTGAGCCTGGCATCGTCTGTGATTTCCAACTTATCACAGGCAAAAACAATGGTAGAGTTAATGGAATCTTTGGCAAATTTATATGAAAAACCCTCAACTTGGAATAAGGTATTTCTTATGAAGCAATTATTTAATTTACAAATGCAGGAAGGTGGATCGGTACATAGTCATCTTAGTGATTTCCATGGATTAGTAAATCAATTAGTTTCAGTCAATATAGATTTTAATGATGAAATTAAGGCTCTCTTAATCTTATGCTCTTTACCTGAAAGTTGAGATAGTTTGGTAATGGCAGTTAGTAATACTGTGTCTGCTTCAAATATCTTGAAAGTTGATGATGTTGTTAGTGTAATCTTGAATGAAGAAATTCACAGGAAAAGCATAGGGGAATCATCAGGTAATGCTTTAAGTGTTGAAAGCAAGGGAAGGCAAAGAGAGAAGAGCAAGCGAGGGAAATCAAGGTCAAAGATAGGCAGTAGATCCAAATCCAGAAATGGAGGTATAACTTGTTGGAACTATGGAAAGAAAGGGCATGTAAAGAAAGATTGTTGGTTGGTAAAAGATCAGCATGAAGGAAATGAAGAAGCAAAAGATGCAGGTATTGTTGCACAGGATGCTCTTGTATGTTCTTTGGATAAAGTGGAATCTTGGGTTTTAGATTATGTTGCCTCTTTCCATGCAACCTTAAATAGAGTATTTTCCTATGATTATGTCCATGGAGACTTTGGAAAGATTTATTTAGGGGTTGGTGAGCCTTGTCAAATTGTTGGCAAAGGGGAAGTGCGGCTGAAATTGTAGACGGGCAACACATGGGTGTTGAAGGATGTCATGCATGTCTCAGTCCTAAAGAGGAGTCTAATTTCTGTAGGAAAGTTGGGTGATGAGGTTTGCACATTAACTCTCATAGTGGAATCTTGGAAAGTTTCCAAGGGTGCACTTGAATTAGCATGTGGTAAGAAAGTAGGTACTCTTTATCTATCTACTTGTATTACTGATTCTCCTTTTGTTTTATCTACTTCATATGTAGATGCAAAGATGTGGCTTTGTAGGCTTGGTCACATGAGTGAGAAGGGAATGGATGTTCTTGAGTCAAAAGGTATGCTTTCAAATTTGAAAAGCATGGATCGAGATTTCTGTAAGCAATAGAAGAAAGTGAGGTTTCTTGAAACTGGGTGAACAAAGAAGAAGGTAGCTTCTATTGGAGGATCACAGTATTGCATAAAGAGGAAATATGATGTTTTTGACAAAGTTAAGAACTAGAAAGCCTTAGTTTTCAAGGAGGAGATGATGGACAGAGATCAGCTCAAGAGGCTAAATAATTTTGAGTAGGACAGTGTTGATTTGGACAAGGTTATGATCCAAAGTGAGCTCGCAGGTAAAAATCATCACTCACAGGAAAACATAGTTACCGATGTCAGTCAGGGGAGAACCGACGTCAAACAAGTAGGAACCAATGTCGGTCATGTGCAGACCGAAGTCGGTGATGTTGGGCAGGTGGAAACCGATGTCGGTCAAGTAAGAACTAACGTCAGTCAGGTCAGTCGCATGGAACCGATGTCGGTCAGGTGCAGACTGGGAGATGACTGGGATCGGTCACTATTAAAATGGATTTTGGGTAGATAGCAAGCTATCAAGGAGTCTCAGATGCCCATGTGGAGGAATGAAAGGGTAAGTAAGCCTCAAATTTGTTATTCCCCTTCTTTACACTACTTGTTGCTCACTGATGGTCAAGAATTAGGAAGTTTTAAAGAGGCAATGTAGGTAAAATCTAGGAAATAGTGGGAGCATGGCATGAATAAGGAAATTGATTCCTTGGGAGAGAACCAAATGGGAGATTTGGTAGAGTTGCCAGCCACGATGAAAGCACTAAAAGACAAATGGATTCCTAGGTTAAAGAAAGGAGAGAATGGACAAGTGAGACAGAAGGCCAGGTTATATGGTCTTGAGCATGCTGCAGGACAATGGTGTTTAAGGTTTGACAGGTGTTTGACAAAGCATGGCTTTAGTCAATTTCAATGTGACCATTGTGTTTATTTTACCAGGTTGGATAATATTAGCTACATTATCTTGTTACTGTATGTAGTGTATATGCTTGTTGCAGGGTCATACATGCAGGAGTTTGCTGAGCTAAAGGTAAAATTAGTTTAAAGGTATGCCATGAAGGATTTAGAAGTAGAAAATAAAATCCTTGGCATGAGTATTTCTAGAGACAGGGAAAGTCACAAGTTGATTTTGTCTCCAGAGGATTATGTGAATAAGGTAGTGGAGAGGTTCAATATGCAGGATGTAAAACCAATTAGCACACCTATGGTTGGACAATTCACAGAACAGTGTCCTGAATCACATTATGAGGTTGAGTACATGAGTACTAGACCTGATATTGCCCAAGTAGTGGGAGTTTTCAGCAAGTTTATGGCCTATTCGGTAAAGAAGCACTGGAAAGCAATTCAGTGGATTCTCAAGTATCTGAGAGGGACCAACAGCAGATATACATGTTATACAGGGTCAAGCATTTCTCTACATGGGTATGTAGATTCGGATATGGTAGGTGACTTGGATGATAGGAGAAGCACCACAGGATATGTATTCACTATTGGTGGAACGGTGGTTAGCTGGATTTCAGAGTTGTAGAAGGTTATTGCAGTCATGGTGGCTAGCAAGGATAAGAACCCTACAGGAATGTTAACAAAGCAAGGAACAAAGAAGAAGTTGAATCTTCATTCAACTTTTGTTGGTCTTCAAGATTGAACTTGAAGAGGGATGCAAGCCAGGAAACAAAATTAGAAGATGTACAGGTATAGGTACAGGTGCAGTTGTTTATCTCCAAGTGGGAGATTTTTAAGTTATGGAGCTAAAAGCTTCACTAATGCAAATGGTGGAGGTTGATGAGTTTTAAAGTAACCAACATCAGCATGATCAACCGATGTCAATCATATTTAGTGTACGTAGTAATCGACATCAGTTAGGGGTCGGCCAACATCGGTCAGACAGGAACCAACATCGGCAACCTGTGTGTGCATGTGCATTTGCATGCATTTCTAAAACTGGTCTAATTTTAGACAGACAGTTAGTTTGCATGTAAATACTAATTTTAGTCTTGAGTCTGTGTTTCTAATTATTTTAATTAGGAAGTCTAATTATTGTTTGCATGGGATCTATTTAATAGACCCATGGGGCTGTATTGTAATCAAGGACAAGGAAGAGATCCTTCCAATTGTAAAATCAGTTGATCTGTATGTTGTGAAAGATCAGAGAGATCTACATGGTAAGTAAGGTCAGTTGATCTACAGGTGTGTGTGTGTGTGTGAAAGGTCAAAGGAGATCTGTAAGGTAGCAAGATCAAGGAGATCTGCAACACAACAAGGAGTAAGATTAGGGAGATCTACTTGGAGTACTTGGTGGACTGGAAGTAGGCAACAATGGTTGAGTTGATTGTCACTTACTAGTGGAGGAAACAACTCGGTTATTGAGTTGTGTTTGTAATTGATTGAGAGAAAGAACTCTTGAGGGAGAATTACTGTATGCCCAAGAGGTGTGGGAAGAGTGAGATTACTTCATTGTATTTCCTTCTGGAAGAGTGTTAATATAAGATTTTATTGTCTCTCATATTTTGTGATGTTTCTAAATTCTAGTTACATATTACTTCTAGTTTAATTATGTGTTTAATTGCTTATACAAAGGTAATCAATTATGCTCTTAAGGAGAAGGATCCTAACAAGTGGTATTAGAGCATTGTGCTCCTAGATCCTAACACAAGGTTGCACATAAGCCCCTAAAATTACAACCATCCCTAACACTGATTGCAATAAAATTAATTATGATATCTTTAGGAAACCCCACTATGGTAGTTCAATTGGGAGCATTGACCCAATTGGATCCTTATGATGGGTCTATGAACCTGGAACAATACCTACTCATCTGTGCTATGAAATGGCAAGATAAAGGAATCACTGATGAAATGGTTATAATATGTGATTTGATTGGAGCATTGGCTAGTAGAGCATTATAATTTATATTATGCAAAGGTGTTGACCAAGCTACATTAAAATAATTCAAAATAATTTTGATCACAAAATTTAAAGTCCAAAAATTCTCTAGTCAAACCATACAAGATCTCAAGGAAATTAGGCAAGGAGACAAAGAGACTATTTTTGAATATGATCATACATTTTTAGACATAATGAACAAAGTTGAGTTTGTTATGGTAGATAAGGACAAGGCTGATTGGTTCGTAGAGGGAATACGACAAAGGATAAGGTTTATTATTGTGTAAACCTAGTTTGCGAATAAAGCAAAAGCTAGAATAACTATAATCTAAGTGGAATAAATTGGAGATTATAGGGGAACTTCAGCTCCTAGTTCACAGATAGAGAACACCTTATAACTCTTCATAAAAATATTGGGATAATAACAAGAAGCAACATAGAGACCTAAATCAAATCTTTGGTGTATAGAGTGAGGCAAATAAGGGTACCATAGGAATGAATTCTTGATAATAAAAACTGAGTTTTGTAATATCTATTGCATAGTAGGACATGTGACATATCAATGTCATCTACTAAAATAGTATGTAAGGAACCCACAAAATTTTCACTACAACTTCTACAAAGCCCATAACCATGATGAGAAAAACTACTAAGCACTATAATAACTGAGAGAAGACATCACCAAAATGTCTTTATAGTAGCTATGCAGAAATTAAATATAACAATGGAGGCTATCATCACACCTAAAGTGAAAAAGTTTAGCACTAATCTAACTATTACACCTTGGGCACTGATGGTACTAGCTTACCAACCTAAAGATGGACATAGTTGGAATCCACATGTTCATAACTAGATATCCCTTGCAGAAAAATAGAATTCATGGAATTATGTGATCCCATAGCCAACATAATCTAACTGGGCACCAAAACCAACTCAGGCTCAATATGGAAGATATAGGGGATCCAACAACTATAAGGGTGAAATCCTCAATATAATTTTATGAACTATGGACCACAATAATTTGGTAACTGGGGTTTCCAACTAAATAGATGAGGATACCATGGAAGAATGAGGGAAGGTTACTGAGGAGGACCACAAAGAGGTAGAGGAAATGGACCTCAACCCCCAATTTAATGCTATCCATGTAGTGAATTCAACCATGTACAAAGGAATTTACTTATGAATCTACAATTTCAATCTTATTATGCATATTATAGGGTTTCTAAACAACATGATACAGAGGATTGTCTGATGTTGACAAAACAACATGAGGACAAGGCTATAAGAAACATAAATATGGTAACCACATAGCCTCAAGAGGATGCATTCTTACAAGTCATCACTCATTGATAACATGTAGATCAAGGATTACCCCATTTAAAATTACCACAGAACCATGAGATTAGGAAAACACAACTAAACAAGTATTTTGAACCCATCATAGAGAAAGGGTTGATGTGTGAAGTAATGTAGATTCTAAAAATGAATCAATAATAAAAGACAACTATAGATGATGATGTAACCATGTATGAACAAATGTATGGGTAGATAGTGCACATCATTCGACAATATGGTGTTGTCATCACCTTGATGGACTTGATGAAGCTCCTTAGTACATTATGGAATGAGGACATCTCATAAAACATTACTAATTTGTTCCATAATCTACTAGAGTGTGCATAGAAGGGCCAAAAATGAGCAAATATGATGATATGATATGTAAAAACTAAAAAACCATGGGATATTGATTCAAGAATGGACATTAAAATAACAGGGTATGAGGTACCCAACACAGTGTTTTATTTTGGTAGCATGGTCAATATGATCCCTCTATAGACACCAAATATCCACACACCATGATTCTAAATTTCATAATTCCCTTAAATGCTTTAGGGCCCTCTCGGGACCAATCTGACCCTCTAACCCCTAATTGAGCTTACCCCTAGTCAATTTGACTAGATTGACTTAACCTTTGCTTTTGCCTATTTTTACCCTTTACCCTTGACCACCGATGGTCAGGGTTCACCTCCTAAAACACAAATATGTAAACTCACCCACCTTTATTTTCTAAAAATAGCTCATTTAATTATAATTATGAGCCATTGCATGAATGAGTTAAAATTAGAAGGCCTAGTTCATGTCTTGTTGCAACTCTCTTGCCTTACCTATAAGAAGAGAGGAGCAAAGAGGTGAAAATCATATATAATTGTTATTAAGAGATTATGAATCTATAATACTCTTTTTAATAGTTCAATCATTATCATCATCAATCTAATGAACCAACTACTATGTTAGAGAGTCGACTTGTCACCATAGCTCTACCAAAGTGCCAAGTACCATTACTATGTCAAAATCACACCAAAGCTCCACCAACAAGTCAATCACCTCAAGCATCTACCCAATCAGCTTTCTATAAGATAAGTCTTTGATTTTTAGTATTCAATTATGTTATTTTATTTTCACATAGAGCCCAACACCTACCCAACTCCTGAAATCTCACTTTGAGATCTCATCAATCAGCCTATTATCAAACTAGATCTACACACAATAACCATCGATGGTATGTCCAACCATTGATAGTCACCTTGACCACCAATATTCACCTTAATCATTGATAGTCAACCTAACCACTGATGATCACTATGGTAGCAAAATATCGTAAGCTAATTTCACCCACTTACCCTCAACCAAACCTGATTTTTTGTGTTCCTTCCTATTCATAGACCCCATTTTGATTTTATGAAGAAGACCCCAACCCTCTAGCACTAGTATTAATTAGTTTGTTACTAATTTAATCATTTCTAGTCTATTTTATAAGAAAGCATTCTTGTGTTCAATTTTATTACCTTTTTATTATTGATGCAAGTACTTTATCATTTTGTTTATAAACTTAATTATTTAAAACATGTGGATTGATAGCCCTTAAGGAAGCTATTGCTTCCAGGATCTAGCTATCGCTAGGTAATCCACTCAACTATCTATCTAATAAACAAATTTGCTTTAGTGCTTTCTTATCTATAGGTCATCCTCCCAAACCAAAGAGGAGCTCTCCACAATCATTTAATTTTATGTGTGCACAATCAAATAGATTTTTCAACCATACCCCTACTTAGTTTCTTTTTTTATCTTTTCAAAACATAAGTAAGAAATTCATTGAAACATTCTAGCACATCCGATGGGACCCTAGTGTCTTTACTTGGGTTCTTGTTTGCTTGTATTCTCTCGTTATTCTATGCTCATTAATGAAATCAAAAGTTTCTTTTGGACTTAAAATTGAGAAGATACATCGACTTCTTGAAAGTTTAGTTCACATAGATTAACATAAAAGTAAAGTAACCTATTGTACATTCATTCATTATTGCACACACTAGACCAAACCACTTTCACCAATTAAAAATCAAATAAACTTGAAACAAGGCTTGATTAGGATTTCATCACTTAGCAATAACCTTACCCTTTCCTAGTGATCCTATTTGGAGTTCATTACCAAGGGGAGAACCAACTCAGCTATCTAGTTGAGTATAAACTCTAAAAATCAATATATTTTGGCTAAACACCTGACACCCTTAACTCTATGGTGTGTGAAGTGAGGGGGTAAGCCCCAATACCAAGCTACGTATTGATTCCAATATAGATTATTTTTGAGTGCCTAAACATTACCTGAAACCAACCTTAGATTTCCTTCTAGTACCCATTTCAAAAACCAATTTTAGTCACACAACTTCTTAAGGAATAAGCCAAAAGTGAGATTAATTAAAAGTCTAGGGATTAACATCTTTTTTGAGTGTGATTTAATTTTTTTGATCATTTCTTGTCTTCTTTTTTTTGAGTAGTGAGGATTTTTGTGATTTCTATCTCCCCTATCTCATATGGTTCTCACTCACCAGTAGTGAAAGAACCTAGCGGAGCAAAATCCATAAACAAACCAGCCTACTTCTTCCACCTCTTCATCCATGGGCTATATCTATGAACTAGTAGACTCTCCCCAGCCCTCAAAAAGTACTATTTTCCCTCAAGAGGTTCCTCAAGGAGATGTGATATTTTTTGCTTTCTTAGACAAAAATCCTATAGCCTTAAAACATTATCTTACAACCATGTCTTACCATATCTTAGATTCATCCCCACCCATATATCCACCTTATGGCATGCCTCTACACCTCATCAAGAGTACTTTTATTTCCATGGTTACAAATCAGTTGTTAAGTACCCAAGCATTCTCATCAACCAACAACCCTTTTGACACTACTATAAAAAACTAACCAACCCAAACTACCACTACCCTTATACCTTCCACTCTTACCAACCACTCTTCCACTATAATAGTGCCTACCTATAGCACTACCAACCTTCTTTTATCTACCTCCAACCCATGAACCACTACTCTGATTCAAAGCCTTGTGGTGTCCATACCCTCTACCTTGCCACCGATTAGTATAAGGGTCACCACCCTTCCATCGGTCACCAACCCAACTACCACTCTTATCCAACAAGCACCCCTTAAACCAACCTTTGGCTATATCCCTAATCTAAAAGGGCATGTAACCACTACCTAACTACCTACATCTACCTATCCTTATGTATCTTCCACCCAACCATTGACATCCACCTACCAATATGTGACAGCCTCCTAACCTTCTATCCACCATCAGTATGTCTCCCAACCATTAAAATAGTATGCATCTTATAACCCTTTGAGCGTACAACTCCAAGTAGACCTAATGAAGATGCATATGGATAAGATGACCACCTTGGATTCATCTATTTCATGTGCTCATAACATTTTGTGATACGAACAAATTTATAATGAGCCCATCCATCCATCCATCCATCCATACCTATTAGGCCATATCCTCCCCAATGGGTACTTCCCAAGTTCTGTAAATTTCAAAGTAAGGAGGATCCTCAACAACACCTTAGGGCATTGAAGAATGCTTGTTATTTCATCACCTATGATGATGCCCTTCTTATCTAAACCTTCCCTATGTCTCTAGCCGATCTGACATTAGATTGGTATAGTGTCATACCCAAGCACTCCCTTTTATCCTCCACCTAATTGGCTCAAACATTTTTGGATCATTTTTTGATCAATATCTCCAAGAAAGTATCTATCACGAACCTCTACTCTATTTGAAAATTTGAGGATGAATCCATTGTTTATTTTATAACTCATTAGAGGAGCCTAATTAACCAACTTTCCTTCTCCCTACCTCAACCCAAACTCATAGATCTCTTTTCCCAGGCATGTGCCAAGAATATCTCCTATACACTATGTTGTCCAAAGCTTCTGCACCTTTGATGAAGCTTTTACCATGGCACATAAGTTAGAGAATAGAGGCATTGATGAAGGAAAGCTAAAACTAAATAACAAGAAATCCACCTACAAAACTAATGAGACCTCTTCTACCAAATCAAATAACTATTCCAATACCAATACCAATGGCAAGGAAACCATGAATGTTGTGGTCCTAAAAGCTGCTCCTCCACCACCTATTAACCAACCTAATTCCTCTAGTTCCTCAAAGCAAAACACCAAGAACCAAAATCATAGCAACCAGAAGCAATTCACTCTACTTGGAGAGTCTTATGATTTGATCTTGGAGGAGTCATTAAAACCCAACATCATTCAACTTCTTCCTATCAAGCCACCCTAGTAATTTGACTCTTCTCATCCTACACCTAATTGGTATAATGAGAATGATTTATGTGCCTTCCACCGAGTGATAGGGCATGATGCTAGTAGGTGTAATACCTTCAAGAGCCTTATAAAATACCTCATTGACAAGGGGGAGCTCGCATTGGACAACCCCATTGTACCACCAAACCAATATCTTGACATATTTAGGCAACCTTTTCCCAACCATCTACCTACTAAAAATGAAAGCAACACAATTGAGTGTTCTCACGATGTCCATATTGTTAACATGGTTCTTGACACACTCACTGCTAAAGAAACTACCAACCAACCTATATGTCCCTCACCCTCTCTACTTATTGAGGTATTAGAGTTACCTTTTCCTCTTTTATAAACCCAAACTAAGGAAGCACCCTTTTCTCTTCCTCCACTTATCAAGGTAGTGGAGCCATCAACCTCTCTTTTGACCGACATACAAGACCAAAAACCCATCTTAACTTCCCCATCAACTACCAATCAACTTACCCCTCCCACAAAACTCATTCTCAAAGAGGAAATATCCCTATCTATCTTTTGATTGAGGAAGAGGTTGAGGTTACCCTCCCTATATCTCAACCTATGGGCTTATCTTTCAGGGCCACTATCTAGGGAATAAAACCAAGTTGCAAACCATCCTCTAGGTTAGTGTAGAAATTAGAGTTTATCTCCAACCTTGACATGGATTGTGCTACCTTATAGTAGAAATTAGGGTTACCTTATATCACTAGGCAAGAACCTCCAACCGTATCCTTAATATACTGACCTACCACTTTTGATACCTGAACTCTTACCATATCAACCAAACCCATAGAAACTTCTACCAATCCAAAAATTCCTAAGCCATTTGAAGCACCTAAACTCAAGCAATTGAATCACCTTCTCAAACCAAACCAACAAAGAACGTCAACACCTTACCCAAACAGAGTCTTAACCACCCATCTATGAAGATGGAGATTACCTTATCTAAACCAACAACCAAGTACCAAACCAAAGGCCTAAAGCCCCAAATTTTACCTCCCTCAACTTTGCCCTCCATTTTGGGGGCTCATTCCTATAACTTGAGCAAGAAGCCCATTCTCTCTACCAAAACCCACCCCCTCTTTTGGTTACACCTTTGTAATTGCTTTTTGACACACCTCTCTTCACCATACCAGTAGTACCCAGGTTACTTACCTTGAAATCTTCTACCTCTAGCTAAATGACCTCCTTATCTAAACCAAAGAAATCAACCAAACATACCACCTTACCTAAGGCACCTATCACCAAACTTGATTTTAGACAACCTTCTAACTCAACAACCAAAGCCAAGATCACTAAACCCTTACCACCTTTAGCTAAATCCTATTTGACCATTTTTCATAGGTTATTGGAAACTTATTGTTTGGCCTTACCATGCATTAGACCCTTTAACCCCATAGCTTCAAAAATCATTTGGAATAATGACCACCAAGTGTGTGCTTATCATAAGACACCAAGCCATGATATAGATAATTGCAAATCTCTTTAAACCATCATCCACTGACTTTCTAATGAGGATGATCTATTAACAGACAAACCTCCTATGGGCCCCATATCAAACCAACCAAAAACCATACCCACCCAATGCTTACCTACTCCTCCACTCTCACCTTAGAGTGAATACAAGTCTACCCAATCTCCTACACTAACTCCTCCTATCCATATTATCAATGTGGTCACAAGATCATAGTAGAAGGATAAGGGGAAACTTAAGGTGTCCATTCCATGGATGTATCCATCCTTAACCTCCCAACCAACTCACACCTAACCATCCCATATTTGACCAAACCTAAGGTGTCTATTCTTGGTGCCTTCCAATCTAACCCATCTGAGTCCATCAGGAGAGTTATCCTCAAGCAAATTCACCAGACCCTAGTGAATATGAGCTTGTATGAGTTGATCTCTACCTCTCCCCATCATTGCCAAGCACTAATAAAGGCTTTGTAGTTCATTGAGTTCCAACGCAAAGACCCTCAACATTTATCATCTTTTGTTGGCACCCTTCAAATCTCCAACCTTATTACCTTTAAGGATTTGAAGATCCCTTTTATCCACCCTGATGACCCAGATCCCCCTCTCTTCATTACCACCTACATCAACCAAACCCATATTAAATGGGTCATGATTGATAGGGGAGCTAACATTAACATCATCTCTTCCCATTCCTATAACCAACTCAACATTCTAGACAATGTCATGTTCAACACCTTAGTCATCCTCTATTCCTTTAACAACACCATGACCATCACCCTAGGAATGGTTGTCCTTCACATTTGTGTATGACCTCACATGCTCCCTAAACTTTTATATGTAGTGGAAGGTGAATTCTAATACAATGTTTTGCTAGGATGACCTTAGATCCACTCCATGGGTTGCATTCCCTCTACCCTCCACCATTGTATTAATTTTTAACATGAAGGCTAGGTCATCACCATCCAAGATAACCCAAGTCCTTTCTCAACATTCAACATGATCTACCATCCTAATGATGTCCTCATACCCCCATCTAACACACCCTTAATAGCTAAAACCCAACCTTCAACCACCAAAGTAGATATCACTTCCCCTTCTACCAATGAGGCATCAACTAGCTCATCCATCCCCTCCAATCATATCCCCCTCATGGACCCTTTATAATCCATGTTCCATCTCCTTTCACTAGGGGAGTATCTATTTTAGCCCTTGATGCTTTCCATACTCTTAACAAGTATAGACAACTCACCAACCAGCCAGGATATAAGCCTAATGTCAAAATTGTCATTCCCTTTAGACCTCCTAATCATCAGACCTATTTTTTCTATGGGGGACTTGACAAACCCCTTGGCACTTCTACCACCACTCCCTCCCATAGGCCATTTATCATCAATTTCTCTTACCTAGATAAACCAATCTTCACCAAGACATACCTCCATTAGTGTGTTTGGAAAGGATTTGGTCTTGGGTGGTATAAAAACAACCCACATGAGTTGGTCTCCATTGAGACTAGAAAACCTCATTAGAATCATGGCCTTTGTTTCACCCTACCCAACAAGAAGCAACCCAAACCACCTACCACCACCATTATCGAGAAAGATACCCCTTCCTCACCAACTTCTCCCTTGCCTATGTGTGAGGATGATGATATCATCTCACCTAAAAAATTTTATCATCATGATCAGATTAAGACCCCTAACTTATCAGAAGGAGGGGGAAACCATAACCATCCCTTTGATCGATCCTAACATGATAGGAGAATACTCTCCTACCATTAACATTGTTCAGTACTAGGATGATGATTCCATTCTCACCTATCTTGGTGCTCCAAATTCTTCAATCCACAAATCCCTTCCTCTTGAGACCTCAACCATGTTGAACAAATCCACCATAGATATCAACTTGGGCACTTTATACAACCCTCACATTGTCAAACTTGGCCAATCATTGAAAACTGAGGAACTTCATGACTTCCCCTCTTTCCTCCAAGACCATAGCATAGCCTTTTCTTGGTCTTATAGCGACATGCCTGGGATTGACCCTACCATTGCTACCCATAACATAGTCATTCACTATGACACCAAATCAATCAATCAAAGATTTGATGTATGCATCCTTACATATCCCTTCTCATCAAAGAATAACTTTAGCATCTTTTATCTATCAATTTCATTCAACCCATTGACTACTTGCAATGGGTTTCAAATGTCATACCTATCACCAAAGCCATAGTGGGACTACACATTTATGTGGACTTTCATGACCTCAAACTCACTTACCCCAAATATGACATTCATCTATTGAGCATCGACCAATTTATTGATCTTACAACCAGCCAAAAGAGGTTATCTCTCATGGATGGGTTTTTGGGTTACAATCAGATCTTAATTTCTCCCAAAGATTAGCATAAAACTACCTTTACCACCCCTTGGGGAACTTTATGCTATAAGGTCATTCCTTTTAGACTAAATAATTCTAGTGTAACCTACCAATGTGATATGACCTATATCTTCCATGACCTTATCCACAAGATTGTAGAGGACTATGTGGATGACCTTCTCAGAAAATCCAAACTCTGAAAGGATCATTTAGCCATTCTAAGAATCATCTTTAAGTGACCTATCCATTATCATGTCTATCTTAACCCTAAGAAGTGAATTTTTTGGGTCTTATCAAGAAATCTTCTTGGTTTCATTATTTCCCTTCACAACATCAAAGTCAAACCTACCAAGATCAATGAAATCCTAGACACGATTCCTCCAACCAACCTTAAGTAACTTCATAGTTTTCAAGGGAAGCTTCGATCCATTCATTAATTTATCTCCCAGCTTTCAGATCGATGACAACCCTTTCAACACCTTCTAAATAAGGATGTCTCTTTCAATTGGAATAACAATTATCAAAAGGATTTTGATTTGTTGAAAGAGTACCTTTTGTCTCCACCTATCCTTACCCCTCCCAAGGATGACCAACCCTTTTACTTTTATATCTCTATGATTAACCATTCCTTAGGGGCAATGTTGGCTCATTGAGATGAATACCATAGAAAACAAGCCGTATATTACATTAGCTATATGTTATTAGAATACAAGACTCAATACACCCATATCAAGAAGATTTACTTATCTTTAGTCTTTATGGCAATCAAACTTTGTCACTACCTTCTTAACCACAAAACCTATGTCATAACCAACACTGACCCACTCAAGTACATGCACTCCAATCCATACCAAAACTAATGTATGGCCAAGTGGCTCATGCTCTTAGTAGAGTTTGACCTTGAGTTCCTTTATCAAAATTCAATTAAGGGACAAGTCATTTCTGACTAATTGGTTGAGGCACCTTTAGCAGATAACCAATTTCCTCCTCTTGAGTTTACCAATGAGTCCATCATGACCCTCTCTTAGGTGGACTTCACCTATCAAGTCACCATGTTCTTTGATAAATCAAAATGTCAACATGATGGGGGAGATTATATCATCCTTATCCCCTTTGATGGTGAACCTCTCCCTTTGTTCTTCAAGCTTGATTTTGAATGTACTAATAATATGGTTGAGTATGAAGCCCTAGTGATAGGCCTTCAAACTGCCTTATCCTTAAGAGTCAAAATAATTAACATATTTGGTGAATCCCAACTTGTGTTCAATCAAATAAATGGATCTTACTAGTGTAATAATGATGTTTTATAGAAGTATAAGCAACTAGTTGATGAACTCTTAGCATCATTTGAACACTATCGCATCCAGTCAACCCTGTGATCTACCAATAAGTTCATCAACACTATGGATTCCCTTGCCTCTTTGATACCATATACACCCTCAAATTTTAAGATATCTATCATTATCCATAAACTTACCCAACCTTCCTATGTCAAACTAGATTCTCCCACCATTTTCACTATGGAGAAGACCCAACCTGACCTTTGGTACCAATAGACCCTCGACTATCTTAACTTTGGCATAGTTCCTTCTGGACTCTCTAAGAATGCTCAAAGATAATTTATTCAGAGTACCTCACATTATACCATACTATGAGGTATTATTTATAAGCATGGCTTTGATGGTCTCCTCTTTCATTTCTTGTGTAGTCATAAAGCCTCTCACGCTATCAAAGAAACACATGATGGTATTTATGGGGGACACTTTAGTGGCCTCACCTTAGCTAAGCTCATCCTTTGTCTTAGCTATTAATGGCCTACCCTTAACCAAGACTACTATGATTATGTGAAAAAATGTGTTAAGTATCAGCAACATGTTAATTTGCATCATGCACCTAGCCATAGCCGTCAGATTTTTATCTATTTTTCGCCCTTTTCATAATGGGGTCTCAATCTCATTGGTGAAATTAACCTCCATTATTCATAGTGACATCATTATATCATCATCATGACTGAGTAATTTACCAAGTGGGTAGAGGCCATTCCTCTAGTCTCAACCAAAGCAAAAAATATTATTGACTTTATCAACCATCATATCATCTACCACTTCGGTGTCCCTCATAAGATTATCTTTGATAATGGTAAATCCTTTATGAACAAGCAAGTTTAGGGTCTATATGATGCATTCAACATTAAGTTAAGTTTATCCTTACCCTATCACCTTTAGGCAAATGGATAGGTAGAATCCTCTAACAAAAATCTTAATAAAATGCTAACTAAAAGAGCCAAAACAACTAGTTGGGTTTGACATTTGCACAACCCCTTCACCTTATGGGCATATCGTACTAGCACTAGGACCCCTAAAATTTATACCCCTTTTTCTCTTGTGTTTAGAGTAGAGATTGTCTTACCTCTTGAGTTCCAAATCTCATCTCTTTGTATATCTTTGTAAGATATCATTTTTGAGAGCAATTAACATTAACACTGTCTAACCCAGTTAGAGCTACTCCATGAGTGTGATTTAGAAACCCTTACCCAACTCCATGTCTATCAAGAGCACATCAAACATGCCTATAACAAACACCTTAAAGTGTGAGAATTCAATATTGGAGATCTCATCCTAAAAGAAAATCAACATGTCACTAATATAAAGAAAAACAAGTGGGGCAAGTTCACTTTCAATTGGCTTAGAATCTATATCATAACCCACACGTATGGATCATGAGCGTACTGATTGTCTTCTCTCGAAGGCCACCTAGAACCTAAGCCCCTCAATGCTTTACATATGTGTATATTCTTTTATTAAGAAGGATTGAGTTTACCTTTTGTTATACTAAAGCTCATCCCTTGCTATCCACCCACATTCCATCTCCCTATTTTAGGGTTAATCGATTAAAGATGAATCTTATGATTATCTGTCACAGTCGTAGCCTAATCTTGAATAATGGGTACCATAGCTCTACCCATGGCATGGTTCTCATGGTACTTTTCACCCCTTTTTAGGATGGATGCCCATGATTATTGTCACCTAAACCTCCTTTACACCTGATCAACCTTCTTGTGCTTTTATTTTTGCCTTCATAAAGGTGAGCCACTAAGACGACCTAAGCAAGTCTATGTCAAGCAAAGTCAAAGCAATAAAAAATGTAAAACATCCCTATCATTAGCAATCATGGGTCATTATTAGCATTCACAGACTGCTCCCTTGAAGGACAACTATTGAAAATTTATTTGAAATTACCAAATTTAAGGTAGACTGCTCCCTTGAATGACAACTATCAAAAACATTAAATAAAGCACATAAACTTAGACCACTCCCTTAAAGGATGGTTGAGTAAAGCATTTGTCAAAAGCATATCAATTTTTTGAAAGCTTCCTGTATTGATCAACTTCCCATAGACAACAAAAAAGCAAAAGGCCCATTATCACAATCATAACAAAAGCATACTAATATTGAAAGCCGCAATCGACTCTCAAGCAACATAATAAGGTAGAAGCTGCAATCAACTTTCACAAGTAAACTTTTTGCATTGATTAGTCTACACATTTTGGCATAGAATTTTTTATTCTAAATCTTTGGACACCTATAGAAGAGGCATGCTAGTCTCATAATAAGGATTCATTTTCACCCATTTCCCCTATAAGCAAGGGAATTTGAGCTTACTTAACCTTATGTGGTCAAGACACCTTTTAACCAACTAGTGAACATTAATGCAAAGCATTTTAAGGGCTTATGTTTATTAAGCTGATCCAACTTTGATTTTGGTCAAAGAAGAAGCATCGTGCCCTCTTCTTATCCTATCATGACTAGTTGATATTTTCATTAAAAAATTTGTCTCTTGGATATGTTCTTTATTCTTCCATATAGTGTTGTTAATTAAACCACCTCATGTGTTTTATCATAAACATTAACAATAACTAAAAACAATAAATATAATCATAACCATAAAAATCATGATAATCACATCCATAAGAAATTAAAACAATCAACCACTTTCCACCACATGTCTACATCGAACTAATGAAGCATATATTCATTAAACATTCACATATCATAAAACAACTAAGAAACATAACCACATATAAAAAACCATCTTACACCTAGCTAAGCATACATCAGTGTCTATAAAACCATAACATAAGCATAATCTATAAGCAATGTAAACATCACATCATAATCAATAACCACCAAATGCAAGTCAAACCATGAATATGAGCATAAGCAAATATCACATATATATATAGCTCATAAGTCAAATAACATCATAATGTATAAATAAATTATGCATGTGATATTATATATCCTCTCTTTCACTACATGTACTTCTTACATCATCAGCATGCAATCCAGTATCAAAATCATGTACATCTATATCTACATGTCATAACATATCACATCATGCCCCTAGGGCAACACTACCATCTGGTATTTTCCCTCTTAGGATGCCTATCTATCCCCCCATTGAAGTAGCCCATTGATCAAGACTTTCCATAACTACCCTGCCTACTAAGCTAGCCCTATACTCACCCCATTGAGGCTACTTAGGACATTGTGTCAAAATAATAGCCTCATAGTACCTCAAATCCTCCACTATGGCCAAATGTTGTGCCATAGGGATCATACCTATTATCAATTAGACTTTCACCCCTGTGAAGGTAGTTTCATGCCTTCACAGTCTACTAAAACATGAAAATAATCCTAGGCTATGGGTGACCTAATCAGTGGATTGAATCTTTAGATTCTAAGTGTTAGCTCCCTTTGGTGTATCAATTAGGATCCTTACTCTATGCTACAAACTATCTAAGCAAAGAGAGAGAAACTTGAAAGAAAATCCTATCTAATGATGGTGATACACCTAAATGATTAGTTTCTCCACTCAATTAGAGCTCCTAAAAACATTGATTTAGACAAGATAAAGGCTAAACTTCCAACTCCAATTAACCAATATGCATAAGCAGTTCATGAAAATGTTCTATCTTGTGATCAAAGCTTAAAGGAAATGATGGAATAGGCCTAATTCAAGGCACTAACTAGCCACTTAATTCCACTATAAACTCAACCAAATGGCGTTAAACATGGAGCATGGCCTTCATAATTTGACCATCTAGTAACTAGGTAAGAATCAAAACTTGACAAGGAAGAAAACTCTATCACTTATGCAAATCAATGACACAAATACACTTATACCAGCAGCTGAAATATGAAAACAACAGTCCTATTAATTTGAAAAAGGTTACAACTCAATCTTTGTTAGAATTTTATCTTTCCAAAAGAGGGATACAATTTAAGGCTGAAAAACTAACTTATATAGAAAAACACACCACAACCAAGAAGTTGACATTGAAAATAGAAAAAGAGGACAACTCCCACTTTAGCCCAAGTCTAATTTGTGTTATCACAACATTATAAAAAAAAAATTCTTGTCTTTTTCCTTGCATTAAAAATATTTTGGTGATGAAAATGGATGGTGGGCTCAAGCTTGGACTAATATTCCCCATGCATGATGTCTATGCCAATCTTGGATGTCTTGACTTAATCTTGAACTGATTTAAAGCTGAGTTGGAAAAAGAGAAGTCTTCCTTTGCATGGAAATCATGAGTGGATGTGGCACTTGACAATTATTTAACTCTAAATTAAGAATAGTCAACTCCACATCTAAATTTGGAACTCCTCTTGAGTTGTTCGAACATTTGAAAAACTTAGATTAACAAGAGTGCATGCATGTAATTTACGTTAAGCTCCCAACATTAAATAACTTGATTCCTTCATGTAAATGAGTCTCTATTATAGAAATAAAGGTTTTGTGTTTAAAATGGTTACACATATTGGACATGTCTAATCTTATTTATGGCTATTTACATGCTTATTAACCTATTTATTGACTGGTGAAATCCTCTAAATTTTGTGGCTCTTCATTTCTATGCATGTTCTGCTATTTGTCCACATTATATTTTTCCTATGGTAAATATTTTGAAGGAATTCCTTCAAATAATTTGTTTGAAGGAATTCTTTCCTACTATTTTTCCATGTATTTCACTTTTTTCTTATGGACAATTTGTCTGCAGGAATTCTCTCAGGCTTTCCCTCTCTTTTGAGACCTTCCTTTGGATATTCATCTTCAAACAAAAAGTCCAAAACTCTACCACTCTTCTCTCTCCTTTATTTTGGGCAAATTGCCTAAAAGAATTTTTTTGGTCTTTTGCTTATCACCTTTGTCTTCAAATAAAAAGTTTGTGCCCTTTTATTTTTGCTTGTGCCTTTCCTTGTAGTGACTTTCCCGAAGGGAACATACCCTTCAGGATTCCTGTAATTAACCTTCTCGAAGGGCACATACCCTTTGATATTTTTGTAATGACCTTTTGGAAATTGAATGAACCCTTCAGCATTCCATTTTAAGTTTATGAAGTGAACCTTCCTAAAGCATAGATATCCTTTAGGATTCTTGCCAATGTCCTCTTTTAAAAGGTTGTACCCTTCAAGATTTTGACTTGAACTTTCCTAAAGGGAAAGTGACTCTTCAGAAGCTTCCAAATGCCCCTTTTTGAAAGGAAGTAACCCTTTATGCTTATGTAAATGAGCTTTTTTGAAGGGTAGATACCCTTCAAATTTTTGGCCACCTCAAATTTTTGAATTGTCCCTCTGACATATGAAACTGCCCTTCAGGATTTTGAAAGAACCCTTCAACTTTTCCAGAAGAGTTTTATTTCAAACATCTCTCTTGCAAAAAAATTCTTTGGACAAAAAGTTTAAAATAAATGTCCCTTCGAATCCTCTATTTTTGAACTTTCTCAAAAGGTAATTACCCTTCAATATTGTCACAATCCATTCCCAATTACCCTTCAGGAAATATGTAATAGTCATTCAGCCTTTGGAAAATAGTCCTTTAGCCTTTCTATAATGGACATTCCTCTTGCATTTCCTTCAGAAAAAAGTTTGAAGGAATTCTATCTTAAGCCTTTTCAAAGAATCCCCTTGGCCTGGTCCTCTTCCCCTTCTTCGAAAGGCATGTTTAAGCAAATTTTTTAATGATAGAGGTTGCAATTTTGACCTATAGGGTCAAAATTCTCAACATTTTGGCAATTCAGCTGAGAAGCACGCCTACTATGCTTGAGAGCTCAGACCATAAACATGATATTGAGCTCACAAAACAATGGTAAACCTGGTCCATGACTAAAAATCTCCTTTGACCAGATAAGAAGTAACCTTCATCCTTCAAAATAAGAAGGGAAACACATGAAAATAGGAAAACTAACTAAGAAGCAAATGTTCACACAAGCACTTATTTGAACAAAATATAATTAAACTAATGTGCTTGAACAACACTTGGAGGAAATAAAAACAAACTAACTATGTACAAGGAGCTTTGCTCTTCAATAGCAATGTTTTAGATGTATCCCATTAACTGGGATTGGAAGCTCCTGACCATCCAACTTTGCAAGTTGGAAAACATTGTGGGATTTGTAGCTAGAAATTATGTATGGGACACTTCAAAGAGAATCAAACTTGGTGTGCCTTCCTGGTTTATCTCTTTCCTCATCCCACTTGAGGACCAAATATCCTTCTTTAAAACTTCATGAAGAAGCTCCTTTGTTAAAAGTTCTCTTCACTTGTGCTTGATGAATTTCCATGGCTAGCATGGACTGATTTCTTGTCTGTTCCAACTCCATAAGCTCAACATACTTGATTTCTATAGCCTCATTCTCTAACAACTCAAGCTAATGCATTAGTTCCAAAGTAGGAAATTCAAGAGAAATGGGTAACCTTGCTTCTTTACCATATACCAGCTTGTATGGAGAGTTGGCTATTGATATTTTGTAGGTGATCCTATCATCCAATAGAGCTGAATTTAACTTGAGATTCCATGACCTTTGATTATCTTCAATAGTCCTTATGGTCCTCAATAGGTTCTTATTCATAGATTTATCAAGGCCATTGCCTTGTAGATAATAGTTTGATGAATTGCTAGGACAAACTCCATATTGGGCAACCCATTGGCTGATCCTAGATCCCACAAAAGCCATTGTATTATCAAAAATAATAGTTTAAGGAACTTCAAATCTAGTAAGAAAACCTTCATAGAAATCAAGAACATTAGTTTCATTTGCTTCTTTCAATGTTATTGCTTATGTCCAACATGTGAAGTAATCTGTAGCAGCTAGAATCCATTTATGTCTTGAACTTGAAGGAGGATTAATGAGGCTAATAAAGTACAATCCCCACTAGACAAAGGGCTAATCCACCATAATTGGTTGAAGAGGTAAGGTTGTAAGATTTACTTTTCCTACAAACATATCACACTATTTGCACTTTCTAACCCATGTATGGCAATCACCAAACATACTAGGCCAATAGTAACCACCTCTCATGATCTTAAGAGCTATAGTTCTTGAAAAAAATTGTCCTCCACCATGTCCATCATGGAAATATTCAAGCAATCTTTGAGTTTGGCTTGGCTCTATACATCTTAGCAACATGCCATTAATATCTTTCTTGAACAAAACACCATCAATAAGAAAAAATGGAATTGACTGCAACCTAAAATATCTTATTTTTGAATCACTGAGATGAGAGGGATAAATACCATGTTGGAGATAACTTACTAAGTCATGAAACTAGCTATAAGGTGAGGTATGACCAGCTATAGCTTCTTCATCATTTGACACCAAAACAAGATCATTAGCCTCTTATAAGTCTTGTGATAGATGCTCACAAAGTACTTTGCCTCTAATCAAATTTTTGACCTTAATTTCCACATCATACTCCATTACCTTAGTTATCCAACCAGCTCTCTTCTCATTTATATCTTTGTTCAAAAGGAACTCCTTGATGCTTGGATGGGCAACCATTAGGTGTATTCTATTGTTAGATAACAAGTATCTAAAAATTTTAAGAGACCTTATGACTAAAAGTACATAATCTTAAAAAAAATCATACCTCATTTCATACTCCTCCAAGTCTTGATTGAAGAAGGATTTTGGCTACTCCAAAGCCTCATGATTCTGCTACATGAGAATGCCTGAAATGGCATCCATGTTAGCATAAGTGTACAAAATGAAATATTTCATAAAATATGGTTTTATAAGCGTAGGAGCACTATATATGGCCTTATTAATATCCATAAACCCTTTTATTTCTTCTTTGGACCAGTTGAAGCTCTAATTTTTTTAAGCATGGTTGTAAGTGGCTTAGCTAAAATGACAAAATCTGAAATGTATCTCCTTATAAAATTTATTTTCCCAAAGAAACTTTTAAAAGCCTTTTTGTGCTTAGGCAAGGAGAGTGAAAGAATGGAATGAATTCTTTTAGAATCTATGCTTAAACCATGTTTTGAAACAACATGTCCAAGAAGCTTACCTTCATGAACCAAAAAAACACATTTTTTGGGATTTAGAGATACCCTAAATTGCCTACACCTTTCAAACACTTGCTTGAGATGAACCATGTGATCTTATGCATTATTTGAAAATATTGTTATATCATCTAAATAAAGAAAGTATAAACCTATTAAGAAGGCCTTGGAATACCATATCCATGGCTATTTGAAAGGTTTTTCCAACATTAGATAAACCAAATGGCATCTTTCTATATGCAAAGGTCCCCTACTTGGTTGTGAAGGTTGTCTTAAATTGGTCTTCTTCCTTTGACTAAAATCTGATTGTAGCCACTATATCCATCCATCAAAGAAAACCTATCTAAACTTGCAATGAGCTGTACAATTTAATCCATTGATGGCAATGGGTGGTGATCTTTAAGTGAAAACCTATTCAAATCATGGAAGTCAACACACAAATGAATCTCACCATTTTTTCTCATATTAGAACAAGATTTTCCACCCAGGTTAAGTGCTTGATTGGAAATATAATAGCTGATTCTATGATCTTGTGAAGCTCAACTCTCATCAAAGGTTCAACCTTTGGATAGATGGGCCTTTGTCTTTATCTCATTAGTTTAGTTTTATCCTCTAACTCAATGGTGTGTTGAGCCAAACTTGGATTAAAACCTTTGAGATCATTATACTACCATGTAAATATATCAAAAAAACTTGTGCATAACTCAATGAAAACTTTTTTTTTTTGAAGGATTACATACCTTACCTAATTTCAAAATCTTACCAATTGTAATCTCTACATTAGCATAATGCTCTTCTTTTGTTGACAAGGATGATTTATCCTTCTTAGCTCATCATCTCCATTGAAAATGTTCTCAAGTGTGACCAATCTTTTGGGTAACTTATTCATTTTTAGTTGCACAATCTGATCACCATACTGATGTAAGTGCTTTGATTGGTTTCTTGAAGAAAACTCAACCTCTTCTTAAAAGAATATCATAATTTTATTATCATATTTGAACACTTTCCAATTCTCACGATTATCTGGAATAGAATGCATTACAACCACCTTTATATATAACCAATTTTTTTCATTTCTTACATAAGTTGGGATACTAAATTATGCCCCAATAGCAGCCAACCTATCAACATGTTATTATTATCTCTTGGTATTGCCTGAATGTTAAAAGCCTAAAAATCTTCAAGTAAATCTCAAATTCTATGCTTGAAAGATTTAAGCAACAAGTTTTTCATACATTCAAACCTCTTACTTGGTGAAATACAAGTTCACTATCTCCAAAAACTTGCAAAGAATTGACTTTTATCTTTTTAGCCCACTACAAACCATGAACTAGTGCTTCTTATTTAGCAACATTATTTGAACAACCAAACTAAAATTTAATAGAATATAAATACCTTTGTTTTATTGGAAAAACCAACATCATTATAGCTCTATTTCCATGCTTATTCCTTGATCCATCAAAGTAAAATTACCAAAAACCTTTATTAGACTCATCTTCTTTGACCATGGTTAGAATTGGTACATCATTCTAACGAAGACAATACACACCAAGTCCTTATTCTTTAATCAGCTTATAAGGATCATCCTCATTCAAGGTACAATCCCACTCATCAAATAAAAAATCTATAACTCCATCTAAATGTGATCTATTTTATACTTCATTAGTTTTTGGTACCTCATCTAAGATGATATAATTAGTATTCACAATACTTGGCATATATGGCTCCATATGAAAATGTGAAATATGCTTAGAATGAATTGTTACTTTGGTACCATACTTGGTTCTAAACAAAAAATAAGTTCAATCAGCTGATAAATATCCCCCAATCTTTGAGGTGAAGTCTCTTGAAAGGCACATAGTAAAGTAAGGAGGCAAGTCTACCACAACAACATCCTACTGAATAGTAACATTGGGACAAGCATGTAATGTCAATTTCAGATCTTTGATGATGCCTACCATCTTCATTAGTGACCCATCCAATTACAATACTCCTTTAGTATTTGGCTCATAAACAAGTCCAAGCTTATCTACAATCTGTTTAGGCATGACTCCACTATCCAATTGTACTACTAGCTCCACTATCCACCATCTAGTTATGAACCAAAGTATCACCTACTATCAAAGAGAGGTAGAAAGGAAGAGTTTTCTTTGATTTTACCTCAGATTTTTCCACCTTTTCCATCTTATTTTCTTGTTTTACCTATTTCTTAGTTGGCTGATCCAAATTAGCTAAGACAATACCTTCTTTCTCAACCAATTTTAGAGATAATTCAAGAGATGGAAGCTCTTGGATGAGCTTATCTTTTTGTCCTAGAATAGAAAGAGAATCCCATATGCTAATTTTGATGTTATAATTCTTCATCTGATCTACTATATTGAAATGAGATCCACTAACCTTTGGTTGTGCCTTCTAAAACATTGGTTGTTCATGATTTAGAGGTAGTTGATGAACCTTACCAACCTCTATATTCTAATTTTTCTATGTTTTAAGGATAACAAGTTGCTATTTTATACTCTTAGAAACAACCCTAAAAGTACTTGAAGCATTTTTCACCTCTTGAGCCTCTTTAATGGCTCTTATTTTAGCTCTAGTTTTAGCTACAACTTGACCACTTGAATTTTTAGTTTTAACACCTTGAGTAAAAGCAACATGATGATCTACTTGCCAATTTACATTAATGGCGTTAGGCTACCCTTGAACTTGTTGAGTCTCTCCTTATGATGCCAAACCTATATCTTGATACTGACCTCCTTGAAAATAAAAATCTTCTTATGTCATTTGTGGCATAGTGATGTCCTATGATACCAAGGCTTGGTTTTTAGCATCATTGAGATTTGACGACTGTCAACCTAAATCTTGCATCATGTTATTTTGAGGTGGGGTGGGAACAATGGATTTTGAAGTGGAAAGAGCATTAATATTAAGGGAAACATATGGATTAGATGGATTTATGGCTCCTTGTACTTGATAAGGTGGTCTATTTTCTCTGAATCCTTGATAAGGAGGCCTTTGATCTTTGAAGGGTTGATAGGTGCTTTGATTTTGCTACTGATAAGGCCTATTAAACTAAAATTTCTACCTATTGAGTTAGAATAGTTCATTCCAAAAATATTGAATCAAACTTTTTAACTCTCTTATCTCACTAGATTAACAAGTAGGGGTTGCAATTTGAGCTAGAGGTGGTGGAATATGAGCTAAGGATGGAACTTGAGGAATTTGAGGGGTTGGTATGGAATGCATTTATAGAAATATAAGCATTGGGGGTCTTAGAGAAAGCTTACCATCTTGTATCAAACTATTTTTTTCCCTTATTACAACCTCATAAGCACCTGGTAAGGTAATACCACCCATTAACTATATCATCACACTAATGTCTGAGTTAAGAGCTTTTAAATAGTACAAAAATGCATATTCAGAGGATGGTCTTATCAACACTAGTATTCTAGTCGATGTATTTTGGAATCTAAGGTTAAAATTAGACATGAACTCATGAGGATCCCTTGTTATGGTGGTTAATTGCTCAATTAAAGATAGGTGATCAGATTTTTCCTCAAATTACTTAACCAAGGCTGCACCTAATTCATCCCAGGTAGAGATGGAATTAAGTGGCAGATTTATATACCACTACAATGCTTTTACTTTGAAGGAGGCAACCAACAATCTAATAGCAACATTATCCTCAACCACATTATGGACTGAACAAAGATTAGTAACATCTTGGATATGCTTAATAGGGGTTATTTGATTCTATCCTAAGAATAATGGGATACTCTTGAGGGTAGACACTGGAATGTCATCAAACTAGGCTAAATTTAGTGGGCTACGTCTATTGAATGGAGCAAACACTTGATTTTTGAGGGCCATTTGGATAGTGGGGATTGTAGTGCTTAGAATAATAGGATGACTAGGAGGAAAATATTATTTTTGAAGATATAGTTTTGCCCTCCTAAATCTTGATCTCTTATAAGATATAAATTCAAAAGGAATACCTTTGCTTGTTGACCTTGTGGTAACTTCTGGCATGAAAGAGTTGATTGAAAGATGCTATGAAATCTGCAACTTAAAGAATCTTTAGTTTGTGATGAAGATAGATATTCTCTTATACTATAAATGTTTTTCTTTAGCTTTGAACTTCTTCATATTTGCAAAATATTTATTTTTTGGTCTCATCAGGGATGCTAAAAACTATTTTCAATTAGACTTTCTCCCATATGAAGGTATATTCAGGCCTTCATAGTCTGCTAAAACAAAGAAACAATCCTAGGCTATGGGTGACTTAATCATTGGATTGAATCTCTAGATTATAAGGGCTAGATCCCTTTGGTGTATCAATTATGATCCTTGATCTATGCTACAAATTGTATGAGAAAAGAGAGAGAAAATTGAAAGAAAATCCTATCTAATGATGGTGATACACCTGAATGATTAGTTGATCCACTCAATTAGAGATCCTAAAAACACTAATTTAGATAAGAGAAAGGCTGAAATTCTAACTCTAATTGACCAATATGCATAAGTATTTCATGAAAAGGTTCTATCTTGTGATCAAAGCTTAAGGTAAATTATGGAATATGTCTAATTCAAGGCACTAACTAGCCACCTACATCCACTATAAACTCAGCCAAAAGACATTAAGCATGGAACATGAATTGCATAATCTAACCAGCTAGTAACTAGGTAATAATCAAGACTTGACAAGGAAGAAAACTCTATCACTTATGAAAATCAATGACATAAATACACTTATACCAGTAGATGGAATCTACAAATAATAGTCCTTATATTAATCTAAAAAATGTTACAACTCAATATTTGATAGAATTTTGTCTTGCCAAAAGAGGGATATAATTCAAGGCTAAAAAGCCAACTTATATATAAAAATACACCACAACCAAGAGGTTGGCGTTGAAAATAGAAGAAGAAGACAACTCCCACTTCAACCCAAGTCTAATTTGTGTTATCACAGCCTTCTAAATTTGTCTTTTATCTTGCATGAAAAGTCCTTTAGAATTAAAAATGGATGGTGGGCTCAAGCTTGGACTAATCTGACCCATGCATGATGTCTACACCAATCTTAGATGTCTTGACTTAAGCTTGAACTGATTTGAAGCTGAGTTGGAATAAGAGAAGTCCTCCTTTACATGGAAAATATGAGTGGATGTGGCACTTGACAATTAGTCAAATCTAAATTAAGAATAGTCAAATCCACACCTAAATTTGGAACTCCTCTTGAGCTGATAGAACATTTAAAAGGCTCGGATTAACAAGAGTGCATGCATGTAATTTACATTAATCTTCCAACATTAAACAACTTGAGTTCTTCATGCAAACAAGTCTCTATTATAGAACTGAAGGTGTCATGTTTAAAATGGTTACACATCTTGGACATGTCTAATCTTATTTATGGCTAATTGCATGCTTATTAACCTATTTATTGACTATTGAAATCCTTTGCATTTTGTGGCTCTTCATTTCTATGCATGTTCTGCTATTTATCCATGCTATATTTTTATTGTGGAATTTCCTTTGGCTTTATCTTTCTTGGACTTACTATCTATTATTCCCTTTGTATGGCCTTATCCATTGGGCTATTGGCCTCTTCCCTTCGAAATATCTATCAAGTCATTTTTTTGTGGACAAATTGTTTGCAAGAATTGTCTCAGACTTCTCTCTTCAGACAACAAGATTAAGACTTATCCTTCTAAGATTTTCTTTTTACATTTTATCAGGTAAATATTTTGAAGGAATTCCTATAGATAATTTTTCTAAAGGAATTCCTTTAGATTATTTGTCCATTATTTCATTTTTTTCCTATGAATAATTTTTCCATGAGAATTCTCTCATGATTTCCCTCTCTTCTGAGTCCTTCCTTTGGATATTCATCTTCGAACAAAAAGTCCTAAAATCTACCACTTTTCTCTCTCCTTTCTTTTGGGAAAATTGATCAAAAGAATTATTTAGTATTTTGCTTATCACCTTTGTCTTCAAACGAAAATTCTATGCCCTTTTATTTCTACTTGAGCCTTTCCTTGTAGTGAATTTCCAAAAGGGCACATACCCTTTAGGATTCCTGTAATGAACCTTCCCGAAGGGCACATACCCTTCAAGATTTTTGTAATGACCTTTTGGAAATTAAATGAGCCCTTCATCATTCCCTTTTAAGTTTGTGAAGTGAACCTTCCTGAAGGGTAGATATCCTTCAGGACTCTTGCTAATGTCCTCTTTCGAAAGGCATGTACCCTTCGAGATTTTGACTTGAAATTTCTCGAAGGGAAAGTAACCCTTCATAAGCTTCCAAATGCCCCTTTTCGAAAGGAAGTAACCCTTTAGGCTTATGTAAATGAACCTTTATAAAGGGTAGATACCCTTTGGATTTTTATAAATGGCCACCTCAGATTTTTCAATTGTCCCTCTAACACATGAAACTACCCTTCAGGATTTTGAAGGAACCCTTCAAATTTTTCAAAACACTTTTCTTTCAAACGTCTCTCTCACACAGAATTTATTCACATAAAAATTTCAAAGTAAATGTCCCTTTAGATCCTCTATTTTTAAACTTTCCCAAAGGGAAATTATCCTTCAGGATTGTGACAAGCCCTTCCTGAGTACCCTTCAAGAAAAATGTAATAGTAATTCAACCTTTGGAAAATAGTCCTTCAACCTTTTTGTAAGGGACCATCCCTCTTGTATTTCCTTCAAATAAAAGTCTGAAGGAATTATGTCTTAAACCTTTTCAAAGTATCCCCTCAGCCTGGTCCTCTTCCCCTTCTTCGAAAGGCATGTTTAATCAAATTTTTGAATGATAGATGTAATTTTGACCTATAGGGTCAAAATTGTCAACAGTACCTAGTGGCCCTCTTGTTGGTGCTACCACTGATCCTACCCTCTATCTCAAGGTGCCCCTCTCTCAGGTCACCAAACCTAGAGAGGTCCTAGCCTAATCTCTCTCACCTATCACAATGGTAACCTATCCCTATAATGTCACAATTTTGCCCTCTAATGTGGCCATCTATTCTTGTAACCCTAAAATCTATGCTTATGTGATAGCTAATGATAACCCTATCTTCCCATCAAGGCCACCTCCTTGTACCTGTACCTATGGACCCTTTCTAGATGGATCCATATCCATAGCTTGCCCATGGAGATTACCCTTCTCCCACCAAACCTCATCCCTCATCATTGGTCCATTTTGACCCAATTAGCATGCATTTTATGACACTTTTTGCTTGGTCCTTTGACCAAAATAACAACATTACCATGTTGACCCTTTTAAACTTATGCCAAATCACACTTACCTAACCTACTTGTGTCTTTTTGGGAACACTTCCTACCTTCGATACCCATGACACTCGACCTATTTGTGTTTTCCATGGGAGCACATCCTAATTCAGATACCCATGGAAATACTGACCTTATATAGGAGACTAACAGGTGTACCCAGACACCATGCCTAATTATGGTCATGTAGTACATTAGTCACTTATCTTTCTAGTATCAAACTTTATTGGTATCAACTATGGAAACCTTGTATTTGCATGATCTTGTCTATCACACCCTTTTATCACACTTTGCACACTTATTTGTGCTTTAGTGTCCAACCTGTCATCCACCTTCATGACATCCACCTTTGTCATCACCTCAACCACCTTATCAAACCCATACCTGATTTTGATTTACCTCATTGCCTCCCAATTTGAAGGGGAACACCTCCTCCCATACTCATGGTAGTCGAACCTTTGACCAACATGCATTTTTGTTTTGCATCTTGTTGATTCAAGCTACATAACAAAAAGGGATGAAATGTAGACACCAAAAATCCACACATCATGATTTTGAATGTCATAATTCCTTTAAATGTCTTAAGACCCTCTTGAGACTAATCTAACCCTCTAAAATCTAAGCTTACCCATAATTAGTTTGACTAGAGTGGCTTAACCTTAGCTTTTACCTATTTTTAGCCTTTACCCTCAATCACTGATGGTTAGGATGATTGTCGATGGTCAAGATTCACCTCCCAAAACATAAACATGCAAACTCACCCACCTTGCTTTTCTAAAAATAACTCATTTAATTCTAGTTGTGAGCCATTACATGAGTGAGTTAAAATTATAAGGCCCAATTCACATATTATTACAACTCTCTTACCTTGCCTTTAAGAAGAGAGGAGAATAGAGGTGAATTTTTTTTGTAATTGTTATTAATAGCTTATGCATCCAAAATCCTCTTTTTTTGCAAGTCAATCATCATCATCAATAATTTGATGAACCAACTACTACATCAGAGAGTTGACTTGCCACCATAGCTCTACCAAAGTGCCAAGTATCATTACTCTATCAGAATCACACCAAAGCTCCACCAACAGGTCAATCACCTCAAGCATCTGCCTAATCAACTTTTTAAAAGACAAGTCTTTGATTTTTAGTATTCAATTTTCTTATTTTATTTTTGAACATAACCCAACACCTACCCAACTCCTAAAATATCACTTTGAGATCTCATCAATTAGCCTATTATCAAACTAGATCTACACATGGTAACCGTTAATGGTCTATCCAATTGATGATGGTATATCCAACTACCGATGATTACCTTGACCATCGATGATCACCTTAACTATCAATGGTTAGCTCAACCATTGATGATCACTCTGGTAGCAAAATCTATGAAGCTAATTTCACCAACTTACCCTCATCCAAACTTGATTTTCTATATTCCTACTTGTTTATAGACCCCTTGCTTTTCTAAAGTAGACCCCAACTCTCTAGTACTAGTATAACTAGTTTGTCACTAATTTAATCATTTATAGTATATTTTATAAGCAATAATTATTGTGTTCAATTTTAGTACCTTTTGATTATTGATACAAGTACTTTATAATTATGTTTATAAACTTAATTATTTAAAATGTGTGGATTGACAGCCCCTAAGGAAGCTCTCACTTTTAGGATCTAGATATCGCTAAGCAATCCACTTAACTATTTATCTAATAAAAAATTTTGCTTTAGGGATTTCTTATCTATAGGTCATCCTCCCAAGTGAAAGAGGAGCTCTCCATAATCATCTGAATTCACACGTGCACAATCAAATAGGTTTTTCAACCATACCCCTACTTAGTTTATTTTTTTTCTCTTTTTGAAACATAAGCAAGAAATTCATTGAAATACCCTCGATCAATGTGGGTTTCTATTGGCTGACCTACACTAAGTTACAACCTATTTATAATGAGTCTTGTGGATTATGCATACATTGAACCAATTGGTTGATTGGAGGACATGGAGATAAAAGTCATAGAATAGAGATTGCATGGTGATTTTGAAGTCATAGATATGAATATGGATGAGATGCACTATATTGCACTCATTGGGAGAAAATGGGCCTATGATGGTTAGATGACTATCAATATAGTAAGGAACTAATTGGAAGCTCATTAGGGAGACAAGATTATAGTGATTCTTTTAAATAAGGATAGACAAAAAACATACTATATTCTTAGCGAAATGGACTCTCCCTATTTATATGGTGAGAATAATTAGATGAAGGTAAATGATAAATATAAATGATGCATAGGCATTAAGGAGAACTCATATACAGCCTCATCATCTGGTTCTCTATCTAACTGATATCATGCTCTTGATAGTATGATCTTGATTATCCTTGCTAAGCTAGTTGCTCTCTGTCTAAACCACATTTTTTGGTTCTTCCTTGAATATAATTATACTCCTTGAGGTGTGTTTGATATTGGTATATCATCTTCACTTTACATTCACTTTCTATTTCTTCCTCTTAGCATTCTTCTTTTTCATGAACTTGATTCCAATTTATTGGTAGATGCTTACCAGACACTTTCTCCTTAGAATTCAAGAGTCAATTATTGATTTAAATATCAAGACCAACACTTATCATTCTAAATTATCTCATCTCATTTCATCTTAATTTCCTTAGTCCCTTTCAAGGGATACATCATTCTATTCCACTCACTTAGTACCAAAAGTTCAAAAAACTCTAGCTATGCTTGTAGCCCTATTTTTAGGATATTCCCTTATTTGGTAAAAAAATAACCTTTACTAATACTTATAAAACCATTTATAGGCACTTTATATCTATATTTAACTACTCCAAAAAATTTAAGAGCTTACTCCATCTCTAACAGCTCTTCTTAACTCTTCTTTGGTCTCCAATTAGCCTTTTTAGGTAATATTTTGTCTTATTCCTTCAAAATCCATACCATATATAATATACCTATCTAAATCCTTGTGATTCATTTGGTAAACACAAAACCCATATTGAATACAAAATTTCACCCAAATTTGATGGTTAGAACTCTTTTTATGGACTAAACCCTAATCTAGGGTTTTTTAGGCCTTCACACAGACCCAAGAGGACAATAAAATCTTTATCTAGAGTTAGAGCATGTTACACAAGATAAAAAAAGTTTTAATAGGTATATTTTGACCTGGTTCAACTCTCACAATGGTATAGAAACCTTCCATCATCTTTTCCTTGCTTAAATCCATAAATACTCATTAACCTGTGTATTCTTTCTTGACTATGCAGAAGGTCTACTTGAACTATGATAATACAAAAGTTATACATACTTCTTAATGGAACATTTGAATTTTTATACATATTAAAAACATACTAACAATAATTAATCATTACATTCTCTTCTTACAAAACATGTAATCTTTCAACGTTCTTGAAATGGAAAACATGACTGATATGGTACATACATGTTTCTTAAGAGATGTATACATCCATAGGGTTAAGATACCTTTCCATAAACACTGAAAAACCTTGTTATTAAAAAATCATACTAACATCATCCAATATCTTCCTTTATTTTTCTATATCTTGTCTTTGTCTCTTAATACCCTACAAACATGGTATGAACTATATGCACATGGTTTCCTTCATAAGACTATATATTATCATTTGTTCAATGTTTGATCATCAAGACCCAAGTCCTAGATTTAAAAACCTATTTAGTTTATAGACTCATCACTTAAGTAACATCCTCTACAGTCTTAACACAAGCATCATTACCTAAATATCAACTTACCTCACTTTGGAAAGTTCATATGCAGGAAACAGGGTATGATGTATCAACTGGTCTGAGCATTCAAAGCTCTGTTACACATTACTAAATTGGATTATCTCAAATAATCTTCAAGACTCAATAACAAGATTCATACAAAACTCAAGGTATTGAATCCCTCAATGCCTATTTACCTAATTTCATTTAACAACTCTGCCAATCAATAAACAATATACCAACCTTCTCCATACCGAGTTGTTTCTCAATAATCATACACTCTCAAATGTTACCCATAAAATATAAAGGTTGTATGGACTAGTTATAGACCCAAGGTTATGATCAAACACTCTCTATATACTCACCTTTTCCAAAAGCAAGATATCCTCTTCTCAATGAGATTTTCATCTTCTTTTCAAAGTTATTCCCTGTAATGTCTACCAAAAAGTATATACCTATAAATACAAGGAATTATTCAATATAAATCAAATACAAGAGTACATTATTACCTCAGGGGATTCAATCAACAACAACAAAATCTTCTCTTTTATTCATATTATCAATCTTCATTACAAAATTTAGTCCATGAGAGGACTTGGCATTCCTCCTTGAGAGGTATATCAAATTTTACATGGCTACCTATTTTTATACTTCTTGGAGCTTTCCCAACCCCTCTCTCTCTCTCTCTCTCTCTCTCCTCTCTCTCTCCTCTCTCTCTCTCTCTCTCTCTCTCTCTCTCTCTCTCTCTCTCTCTCTCTCTCTCTCTCTCTCTCTCAAAATGACTTTTTATTTCTTTTACAATGCAGACTCTTGGCAGTTACATCAACTTCTTCATCATAACTACCTCAATGTACCAAGGGTGATCTTTCACTAATTCAAATGTCTTAGTTTAAACATTAAGCATGAAATGTATTAAAAACACCTTCTAATGACTTGTATGACCCCTATAACCAACTTTACCCATATAATCACTTCAAACACACAAATGACTCAGTTTCTATTGCACTATTTTGAATTTTCAAATTCTTATTTTTGGAGGGAAAACTCTTATAGTCCATAAAAATTACCCTAATGAATCTAGATGGACACTATAGACTTATATGTACCTAATAATGTCCCTTAAACACCTAGAAATCAACTTTGACTAGACTTGACCCTTTTATTGACCAAAACATAGAAATGACAACTTTTAGGTTGATGCTCTTGCATCAGACTCCTGAGGAGGGAGAAAAATTGAGCCTCCCAAATTATTTCATGCCTTAAAATTCATGTTGTGAGGGTCATTTATTATTTCTTGAATATCATTTATCTTGTTTGGTTCCTTTCTCCTTGCCAAACTCTTGTTTTTTGTCCTCTTGGCATTGTCTAGCCTCCTTGTCCATGCATCTTCCAATTCCATGAAGTGTGATAACTGTTGTAGCTCCTTATATGTTGTAATTTTCACATTTTATAAGTCATATTTATCTCCATCATGCTCATATATAATCAAATTGTGTGCATTTGTCTTCCTCATGCTTGCTTCATGGTTGGTTTCCTCTTTGTTTTCACTTGTTACTTACTTCTTGAGTGACATTTGTTCTTTATGCTTGCTAACATATTATTCCATAGGATATAATTGAATCTCATGAATCTCAAAATTTGTCATTTGTTTACCTACACTCTCATTTTCTTCCATTTATTAAAACTTCTTCTCTTCTTGATGTCTTTTCCCCATCATCTTGCTCACTATGCAAGAGCAATTTCTTGTTCTTTTCATCCTCACCATAGTATATCATGATGTGACAAATACTTGTCCTATAATATCCATTTTTATCAATTAAAAACTCAACATTATCTTGAACCATTATGTAACTCACCTTTTTTGCTTCTTCATGCCCCATTTGCTTGCTTGTTTGCTTGCCAATATGTAGATCTTCTTGTACTCCTCTTTGCTGCTCTTTTTTTGGTGTTTCTTAGAGTTCATATTTAACATTTAACTAATATACCTAACCCATTTTCAGATTATTGAATGGAATTAACATTTCCTCTAACATTATCATCTCTTCTATAAACTTGCATGCATCCAAATCTTCAAAATCTTCATCAAACCTTGGTCTATCTTGTTCATCATTGTCTTGGGTAGATTCTTGTTTGCTTTCTCCTTGGACTTACTCATTTTTGAGAGTCATATCAACATCCTCTTTCTGTACATCATTCTTCTCAAGCACTCTTTGAAGTGATTCTTCCTCATCTTGCCTTACTATACATCCATTCATCAATGCCATGGTTTCTATGTACAAGAAATCTTCACTATTTGAGTCAAAGTGAAACATACCATCATATTCCTCACTTGAAAACACATTTTACAAACACTCATATTCTCTTATGCATTCTTTTTCTTATATTCATGGTTGTACCTTCAATTCATTGACTTTATTTTCTTTCTCTACCTTTCTTGCTTGATTTGTAGACTTGTCAACTTGTTCAACCTTCATGCTTCCTTGGAGCACACTTGCAGTATGATCTTCTTATGATATGTTATTTATTTTCAAAACCCACTTGCTGCCTTGTATCTTCTTGGGCTGCCCCTTGTCTCTCTTTTCTTCACTTTCATTCCTCATTCCTTGGTCATCTATCATGCCTACTTTATGTTCCTTTTCATTTGCCTTTTGTTTCCATATTTGTGCTTGTCTTCCACCTATACTCTTGTTTTGTGTGACCTCTTCTTTGAGGTTCATCTCCTTCTTCTCATCACCTTCTTGTTTTATCCACTTAGACAATACATATCCATGCCCTTGTTCTTTTTTTGAGGGCTGAAATCTATCATACCTTTCCTTAATCTGCATATTAGCTTTGCCTTCTTCAAATATGCAATCAAATTTGACATTCAAACACTCATTTACCTCCATAGGCAACTTCTGTAAGCTTATATTTTCCTTGATGTCTTCATGGGTGACCTTTATGTCCTCTATGCACTCTTTTTCTCTTGTATCAAATGCCATGCATGGCAATGCATCATAGAAATCCTCTTTCTCTTCATTTTCATCTTGTGGAATGCTCTCAATATTCAACACTTTATCTTCTTCAAGAGGTCCTTTCTCTTTGTCATCTTCTTTCCAATTGATGGGTAGTGTTCTTGACACATTCTTCATCATCTTTGAGGCCTTATGCTTTTACTTCATTATCCTTATTTTCATACCTAGAAACATAAACTTGAAAAAAAAATTAGCATATAAAATGAGAGACCACATAGTCTCTTTGAATGCCTTTGGCATATGCATTGTCCACCTTCTCTTATTTTCTTCATCTCCATTCTTTTATGCTCTCTTTGGTACTTATTTCTCCTTATTTTTCTCCTCAATGAGAACCAGCTTCTCAACCTCTCTTTCTTGTTTCCCACTTGTAAACATCTTCTTTATCATGTCTCTTTGGACTGTCCTCTCATTCTTTTTCTCATTCTTCAAGACACACTTTTTGTGACTTTTGCTTCTCATAAGTGACTCTAGTGTCCACTTTACTCTCTTTTTCATACACCAACTACTGCATTGTATTTATTTTTTCTCTCATGAGCTTCACCATGATCTCTATCCTCTCTCTATGCCTTGCATCACTCTTCTCAAGTATTTTATTTCTCTTTCTATATCCATCTCCTCTATTCTTCTTATTTTCTTGGCCTATTTTAGACCTTCCTCTTAGCAAGTCTATCAAGCTTTCCTCTTAGACCTCTTTTGGGCATTTAATCTTCTTGAGTCCTCTCTTTAGTATGTCTTCTTAACTCTCTTAACTCTCTTTTGGAGTCTTCTTTCTTTACTCTTATTTCTTGGAGCTTCAATGCTCTCTATTTCCTCTACTTCTTCTAGACTTTTCTTGACTATCTCTTGTCCTTCTCAAATTAATTTGGAGATTTTATCTCTCCTCTATTATTCTCTTTTATGCTAACCTAAATGGATCAGACCTGTAACATCCTCTTCTCCCTCAACACCCTACAAGTTACTCCTCATGGACATCTCATAACATGCTATCTTTATCTCAAATTAACAAATTGGAAAGAGTTCAAAACACAATTTTTACCCAATCATACCTAACCTTTCTTAAATACCAAATGATGTAGAGGCATTATGGAGAAGTCATAAATAGCCTCATCATCTATTTTTGTATCTAAATGATGTCATGATCTTGATGCTATGATCTTGATTATCCTTGTTAAGCTAGTTTCTCTCTCTCTCTAAACCACATTGTTTGGTTCTTCCTTGAATATAATTATACTCCTTGAGGTGTATTTGATATTTTTATATCCTCTTCACTTTAAATTCACTTTCTATTTCTTCCTCTTAGCATTCTTCATTTTCACAAACTTAATTCTAATCTATTGGTAGCTGCTTACAAGACACCTCCATGGAATTCAAGAGTCAATTCTTGATTTAAATATCAAGAACACAAATTTTAATTATAAATGGTCTCATATGATTTCATCTTACTTACCTTAGTCCCTTTTAATGGCTCCATCATTCTGTTCGACTCACTTGGTACCATAAGTTCACAAAACTCTACCTATGCTTGTAGCCCTATTTTTAGGGTATTCCATTATTTGGTCCAACAATCACCTTTCCTAACACTTATAAAATAATTTTTATTCACCTTATATCTATTTTCAAATAATTTAGAATTTTTAGGAGCTTAATCCATCTCTAACACCTCTTCCTAACTCTTCCTTGGCCTCCAATTAGCCTTTTTAGGTCATATTTTGTCTCAGTCATTCAAAATACATACCATACATATTATACATATCTAAATCATTGTGATTCATTTTTTAAAAATAAAATACATATTTAATAAAAAATTCACCCAAATTTGATGGTTGGAACTCTTTTTATGGACTAAACCCTAATCTAGGGTTTTTTAGGCTTGCACACAGACCTGAGAGGATAATAAAATATTTATATGGAGTTAAAGCATGTTAAGAAATATAAAATAAGTTTTAGTAGGTATATTTTGACCTATTTAAAATCTCACAATGGTATAGAAACCTTTCATCATCTTTTCCTTGCTTAAATCCATAAATACTCAGTGTTATGTGTGTTCTTTCTTGACTGTGCAGAAGGTCTACTTGAACTGTGATACTCCAAAAGTTATACAAACTTATTAATGATGCATTTAAATGTTGATACATATTTAAAACATCATAAAAATAATTAATCATTACATTATATTCTTACAAATCATGTAATAATTCAACATTCTTGAAATGGCAAACATGACTAATATGGTACATGCAGGTTTCTCAAGAGCTCTATACATCCATAGGGTTAAGATAAATTTACATAAATACTGAAAAACCTTGTCATTCAAAAATAATACTAACATGATCAAATCTCTTCCTCTATTTTTATACATCTTGTCTTTGTCCTTTAATACCCTACAAATAGGGTATGAACTGTATGCACAGGGTTTCCTTCTTAAGATTGTATATTATCAATTGTTCAATGTTTGATCATCAAGATCCAAGTCCCATATTTATAAACCTATTTAGTTTATAGACTCATCACTTAATAAACATCCTCTACAGTCTTAACACAAGTATCATTACCTAAATATCAACTTACCTCACTTTGGAAGGTTCATATGCAGGAAATAGGGTATGATCTATCAATTGGTCTGAGCATTCAAAGCTATGTTACACATTCCTCATTAGGATTATCTCAAAGACTCTTCAAGACTCAATAAAAATATTCATACAACACTCAAGGTATTAAATCCCTCAATTCCTATTTACCTAACTTCATTTAGCAACTATGCCAATCAATAAATAATATACCAACCTTCTCCATACTGATTTATTTCTCAATAATCATACACTCTCAAAATGTCACCCATAACATATAAATGTTGTATGGACCAGTTACAGACCCAAGGTTATGATCAAACTCTCTCTCTATATTCACCTTTTCCAAAAGCAAAATATCCTCTTCTTAATGAGACTGTTATCTTCTTTTCAAAGTTCTACCTTGAAATGTCTACCAGAAAGTCTATACCTATAAATACAAGGAATTATTCAATCCAAATAAAATATAAGAGTACATTATTACCTCAGGGGATTCAATCAACAACAACAAAATCTTCTCTTTTAATAATATTATCAATATTCATTACAAAATTTAGTCCATGAGAGGACTTGGCATTCCTCCTTGAGAGGTATATCAACTTTTGCATGGCTCCCTATTTTTCTAATTCTTAGAGCTTTCCCAACCTTTCTCCCTCTTAGAAGTTACATCAACTTATTGGTTATAACTACCTCAACGTACCAAGGGTAATATTTCACTAATTCAAATGTCTTAGTATAAACATTAATCATGAAATGTATTAAAACCTCCTTCTAATGAATTGTATGACCCATAGAACTAACTTTACCCATCTAATCACTTCAAACACACAAATGACTCTCTTAGTTTCTATTACACTATTTTGAATTTTTAAATTCTTATTTTTGGAGGGAAAAAATCCTATAGTCCATAGAACTTACCCTATGAATCTAGATGGACACTATAGACTCAAATGGACCTAATAAGGTTACTTGAACACCTAGACATCAACTTTGACCAGACTTGACCCTTTTATTGACAAAAACATAGAAATGACAACTTTTAAGTTGATGTTCCTTCATCAATAAATAATAGGCTTTACGAGCCACTAAATGTGACTTCCTTTATATTTAAACAAGCCTACAAAAGGTACCATTTTAGCTATAGGAGTTATCTTTCAAGTCTATGTTACCACATGTGGATATTAAACCATTATTAGTAGATGATGTACGCTCTATGTCCATCAGTTCACCAACTCAGTCAAACATAGATTTTTATATCAAGTTATCCAAACAGATCAAGATTACATACAACCAATAAGAGAAGGTGTTTTACCTTGGGATAGGGCCTATTATATAAGTGGATATTATGACACTCACATTATAAATTGGATGAAGGATAACCATGAGGTACATCCTCTATGCATGGTTTTTGTAATGGAATGCCAACTATCACACTACTTCACCATCAAGGATGTTAGTTTTTCTATGATTCCAATAATATGTGCCTAACATTAACCATAGAGTTAGTGATCTAACACACAAATTGAAGGGGATTTATGAAAAATAATGGTATATACATAAGGAGGAATATATGCAATGGGATGAAGCCTATGAAATATTTCTAGCTCAGTTCTAGTTACTAGAAGGAGTAAGGAAGGACTGGACAATATTTCATGAAAGAGATTACTCTAAGCTTCATATTTATTGGTGCATTGGGGTTTAGACTGTAAAGTATTTTTTCCCCAAAGTATTGGGTACATATATTTCATTACACTCTAGGTACCCTTCCTACTACTTGGTACATACACTAGGAGAGCAGAAGGGAGATAAGGCATTGGGCACATATTCAAGATAATTTCATTTAAACCTTTATTTTTGAAGATGATAATTCTCAACACATAATTCATTATAGAATCTAAGAGTTTTTTAATGCCATGGGAGGATTAAAGACTTGATGGAATAACTAATTCATCATCCTCCCATGATGTAGCCTATGATTTGAATAAAGCACTACAGGCTTATAAATTAGAGAAAAATAAGGCAAAGATCTCTATTCAACCATGTCATGTAGTTCAAGATGAAGGTGAGTAGATGACATATTTATCCAAGGAGGATGATATGGATTTCATATATTTATTTGAACTAGAACAATAAGTTGAGACACTTCTAGGTCCAGTCATAGAATCATCTAAAGAAGAAAGGTTATGGCATCTTAATATTCTATAAAGGGAAGTAAAATGGATATTACATGATTCCATTCTTGAGGAATAACATGATATTTAAAAATAACCCTTAAAGAAGCACATTAAGAACATTAGAACCAAGGACATTCCAAAATTTGCACATATTGGTGATTATTAGTCACAAGAAGACATATTTGAAGTACTATAACTTTTATGGGATTACCAGGATGTTTTGATGAACAAGTTTACTAAAATCAAGGGTGTGGATCCATATCTATGGGAGATTCACATTGAAATAAAGGAATGTACATGATTAATTAATAAAATACCATATTTTT
The DNA here is from genome assembly GCA_037957365.1 of Torreya grandis. Classification (NCBI taxonomy): domain Eukaryota; kingdom Viridiplantae; phylum Streptophyta; class Pinopsida; order Cupressales; family Taxaceae; genus Torreya; species Torreya grandis. The sequence continues at coordinate 733,208 of JARHVA010003771.1, read as the reverse complement.
TGAACCCAAACATGAAGCTAAAGGTCAAAGCTGAACTAGAATACATGTAGGAGGCCAAAATTATTTTTCCTATGCATAAATATGACTAGGTGAGTCTTATGGTCATTCAACCAAATAAGAATAGTGAGATAAGAGTTTGTGACAAATATCATATTTTAAATGAGACTTGTGTTAATATCCATTTCCCTATCCCATTTATGGATGGAATTATGGAAGCAGTCGCAGGCCATAAGGTGTAGTCCTTTACTAAAAAAATTAACATTACCTTTAGATTCCAATCATAGAATAAGATAGAGCCAAGATGACCTTTGTAATAAAATGGGGTTCTTTTTCATATAAGGTAATGCCATTTGGAATAAAAAATAAACCTACAATTTTCTCAAGGGCTGTTGTAGCTGCGTTTAAGGATTTCATCCATGATTTTTTAAAAGTCTATTTGGATGATTGGGTAGTATTTTAATTCTATTGAAATCATTTTTCCAAAAGAAGATTAATGTTAGAAAGATGCATAGCACTACATATAGCATTCAAATTTAAAAAATGCTAGTTTTTTACACCCTTTGGGGTTTTGTTAGGTCATGTATTCTACAATAAAGGTATCTTGGTAGATCCAACCAAGATCGTAGTCATTCTGGGAATGCCACTACCCACAAGTATGATCTTTCTTTGGATATGCATACTACTACAAAAATTTTATTAAGGGGTATGCTACAATATTTACCCCTTTAGAGACGTTATTAAGGAAGGATACATGGTTTGTTTGGAAAGATGAATGCCAGGTGACATTCATCAATTTAAATCAGAGGTTGGTAATTACACCAATGTTGATTTTTTTGGATTGGAGTAAGTGCTTCCACATACATGTGAATGTATCAGGGATCATAGTTGGTATTATGTTGGTGCATTCAGGAGAAGGTGGTTTGGATCACCCCATTCATTTTCCTAGTTAAAAGCTGTCTATGACTAAAAATAATTATACTACTACTAAGTGTGAATCCCTTGTGATAGTATTCATGCTGCATAAATTTTTCCATTAATTATTAGATACACCATTTGAGTTATTCACCAATCATCAAGCCCTATGTTACCTAGTAAATAAACCTTTTTTGAGAGGTCATATATCTCGATTGTTAATGTTTTTTAAGAGTTTTAGTTTTGCATTAATGTCAAACCTAGTCGAGAGAATGTTGGCTTGGACCATTTGAGTTGGATCTAAAATGGAAAATAGCTATAAGAAATTCTTGATGAATCACCTAATGCACATTTATTCTAGGTGTCTATGATTCTTGGATAGTTGGAAGAGATTGCATAGTTTCTAGAATAGGGGACATTTCTAGAACACTACATAAAGTAATAAAAGAAGTAATTGATTACTAAGGCTCTTCTTTTTAGTATCATCAAAGGATCCCTATACTATCTAGGTAAATATGAGGTATTGTATAGAGTAGCACTCAATCATGAATGACCTCAAGTACTTGAAGAATCACATCAAGGCATTATTGGAGGTCACTTTAGTGGAGATGCTAAAACAAGAATATTTTTGCAATGTGGCCTATGGTGGCCTTATTTATTTCCAGATGCACATCAAATCTCATAACAATGTGATGTTTGTCAAAGGATGGGAAATCCAAACCATTAGGATGAAATGCCACTCCAACCAATGCTTGCATAGTATCCCTTTGAACAATGGGGGATTGATTTTGTCAGACCTATCAATTTTCTTAGCAAATACATTCATGTATGCTATATAATCACTATGATTGACTATTTTACCAAGGGGTCAAATCTACTATGACACTTAGCTATGATGTAAAGTATATAATGAATTTATTAAATGAGAACATAATTACTAGGTTTGGATGTCCAATCATGCTGGTAAGTGATAAATGTACACACTTTTTAAATAAAACTATAAAAAACACTTACTTAAGAGTTCCTCATATCACATAATAAAAGTATAGCTCACCACCCTTAAGTGAATGGTCAAGCAGAGGTTGTAAATAAAGTACTAGGTAATATGTTTATAAAAGTATATGATGTTCAACAAGATGATTGGGAGGACATAATTCCTACATTCTTATGGGCATATTAAACACATTACAAATGTGCCTCAAGCTTTACCCCCTTTCAACTGGTTTATGGTCTAAAAGCAGTGATGCCCTTAGAATATGTTGTACCCAACCTAAAGATTGTAGTCATTATACATATGGGAGATCAAGAATATTTAAGGAGTAGGCTGTTAGACCTAAATGGAAGAAATTAAGACCATCATAAAGTATCATGAATATAAGAGATAAATAAGCATAGACAGAAAGCTCAACATGAAAATAATCTGTGCACTAAATAATTTCATATAAATCAGCCCATCCTATTATATGATAGTCAATTTTGAGCTTTTATAGGAAAATTGAACATCCATTGGAGGGGACCATATATTATTCATGCACTATCATACTAGGAATGGTGGTTCTATAGGATTTACAAGGTACCATTTTACCTAGAAAGGTGAATGGAAGTAGGCTCAAACCCTACCACCAATAAGTTGTGTACCAAGGAAATCAAAAGTGCTCATTCACACCAATTTAGTGTAGGATTCATTTGCATTCATGATGTGTGGATTGGGTTTGGTTTTTTTTTTTATGTTGTGTGTGTAGTTTAGCACTACATGTAAATAAATTGGCTCTAGTAGCCCACAAATAGGAGTCATTGTGCATATTTGGGAGGAAAAAATCTATACCATAGTTAAAATAGGTGGCAAGGAAAGAGAATTAAGACCAGGAAAACTCTATATGATAGAGATCTTGATGAAGGATAATGTTTAAGGGATGGGTTTTAATACCCATGCATGTGAGATAGGAAGCATAGATCCCAAATTATCATCATGATCCAAATCAAGATATGAAATAATCAATTGATAGATTTAGTGGGTCACATCACTCCACCTAACCATCATAAAAAGATGCCACATTGATAAAAAGCATGCCAACTAATCAATTCAAAGATTTAGATACTAATATTTTTCAAAATAAGATCTCGAGGCAATTTGACACATTTAAATCTAAAGGATAGAACCGGACATGTAAGGATATATATATCCCCTGCTCCTAGTTGAATCATTATTTCATACTTAGCTTTTTTCAAGAAATTTAGTGAACATCCCTCCAAGTCTCTCACATCACTTTATATTCATTTATTCTAATGAGATCAAACACAACATAAAGATATTCACAATGGCTATCATTTCACAACCATAATTCATCAAAATGATGTCCACTGCATAATTATAAGACATCAAGGTTGGAAAAAAATTAGATCCTAAGGCATATCCTTCTCTCAAACATGCTAAAGAAAGATTATTTATTCCTGAAGTATCCCTAAATGCACAATCTTTGGAAATTGATACCTTACATAGGTTCCACAACATCTATGTGGAGCACATAATCTAGCTACCTACATTTGACCAATTGAGTGAAATCATGGAACTTATGTTGGGAAGGTATAATGATAGGAAAATATATTTATCTATGGATATCATTATATATGTGAATGAGGCTGCAATGGTAAGGGCCACAAGGAAAAAAACATGTGGATGCTCTATGGTTCCTTACAAATCAAAAGCTCCTCCAATTCTTCCTGAGATTAAGGAGGCCTATACCCATGACAGTTGTGTAATTCCTTTGAATGATATCCCATATGAAACCATCCACATCTTAGCAGAGTGCATTACTACATGTTTTTGGCAAACCACAAAATCCATGAAGGAGGCCACCAAAGGGGTAATTGATATTGTGCATCACATGAACCTACATGGGAACAATTTAATTGGCTAGAATTTTTGGTGGCTAAGCTTACAATGAATATAGAAAAATTCATCACATCCACACAAAAAAATTCAATATCAATTTCTTATGTTATTACTTGTATTTACACATTGGAAGTCTCCAAAAGGTGTTATCAATCTAGATGTAGATTACTGGCCAGACATTACATTCTAGAACCTCATTTGAAAACATAGTAAAAGTGGCTACCATGTACATCAACAACTATTTATCACATGATGGGATGAACTCATGGAATTGGTGCTCAGTAACTCAAGAATCCCATCACTTTTGATGCAATTTTTGGGCCAACATATGGTGGTTGTGAAAATTTCATAAGGAATTTTTGTCTGCATTCATGAGCTTCCAAAGGATACATTTGTACCTTTGCCCTTATTTATTAATATGCATATGGCCTAGAAGGAAGTCGCCCAGTAGAAAACTCTAGCCACACACAAAGTGACCCCTTTATAGATATTTCCATGTGATGTTCCCATTTTAGTGGACATCATACAAACTTCTTTGATAATGTCTAATCCATCAAATTAAGGAAAATGCAAAGCTCCTATGAGTTTTTGATCACCTTATCCTCCACAAAGGAAGACTTGTAGTTAGAAGACATGGTTGGATGACCCACATGTGCCTTAGATTATTATGGAGTGTAAGTGGTAAAACATTCAAATAGATGAACAAGAGGTCTACTAGACTATGCTCACAAACATGGTTAGTGATTTATAAGAAAGGAAAGAAGAAAAATATTTTTTATTTTGGAAAGCGATGCATATAGTTCAAGTCCACAAGCAAGTGCCCAAAAATTATTGGGTAGAATTTATATCTTGTCTTCAATCCATTATTATGGATACTGTGGGTGAGGAAGCCAAAATACAATGGCTCCAAGAAAAAATTATAGTAGAAGGTGGCTTTGATGAGTCCTCTCAGGCCCATCAAATTGATCCTCTTATTGAGAGTCCACCACAATCATTCCAGCATAGGCATCATATGATATACATATATAAACCTACTATGGAGGAGGAAGAGTAAGAAGTTGTACTTGTAACCCAGCAACCTATAGCAACTCCTATATCTTTAGAAGGGATTATGCCATCATTTCCTAAGGATGCACCTAGTGTTGGGTGCTAGAAGGGATGTGTGTCATGGGAAACGTGTGAAAATATATGGTGATTTATTATCTATCATAGTGGGATGAACCCCTTAATGATACTAAAGAGGTGGTATTAGATGCATAAATTCCAAAATAAAAATAGGTTGACCATGAGGAAGTACAATGATTGTCAAACATGAAAGAAGAAAGGAAGCAAAGAAACAACATAAGGAAATGGAAAAATAATAGTCTTTAGAGGCAAAATAACCTCAACAGATCGAGGTGCCCATATAAGCAATGGAGCCATAACCCATTGTTGAGTTGTGGAAACCAATGATTGTGGAGGCAATTCCCTAAACAACTGTGAAAAATATTCATGTGTCGATGGATATTCCCATCTAGTCCACGCAAATTATAGACATGGAAGCACAACAATAGAAGCTTGCTAAGGCCAATGAAGTGCACAAGTAGGACATTGCTACTAAGATGGTAAAGTAGGCTACTAATGAGGCTGAGCACAAGATTACTACATAAGTGGAAATGACATACCCAAATGATCCATCTACACACACTCAAGTGTCTGCAAAAGATAGGGATGTAATAACCATACAATCTATACCTTTCCTTCCTTAGCCTCTACTGATAGCCTTAAAGACTTCCAATGTGCCCATGTTGCCTATCTAACTATTAGTATCAGGTATTTTCATGGGGGCACCATCTAGCTATTAGTATCATTGAGCCTTCACACATTGATCTTGACTTGATTAATGACAACATGATTTCTATTAATTTTATTTTTATGTTTGTGTGTGTTTGCTTGTTTGATTATTTATTTGATATTCCTATTATGCCTTGACTCAGTCCATGTATGCCAAAAATATCATCATGGTTCTTTCATATCATGGTGCTTCTTGTCACATGCTTGTACTTGAGTCCATCCATTATCATATGACAACAATGTCACCTTGATTTTCCCATATCATAGTAAATTTTTGTCATTTGTCTATTGGATCAGGGGTCAATCCTTAAACACACTATGACCAGGTCATCATGGTGTTTTATATCATGGTGCATACTATTGTGTACAACATAAAAATTCAATTTGTAAATTATACATGGAGACATGCTAAAGTGACATTTTATCCCCTTGCAAAATCATATTTTCAAATAAAATCATCACATCCTTATTTTAAATTTGTCAACACCATCATTCCCATTTTCATCATCTTTCTTCATCACTTTCCTCCCTTCTTAGGAATAACTATAGTGGCTTGAGGTTTATTTAGACTGTGTAGGTAACACTCAGGCACATGGAATTTTTTAGGTTAGCTCAGCCACCATCATTCCCATTTTCTTCATATTTTCCTCATCACATTCCTCCCTTATTTTGGAGAACTACATCAGCCTAAGGTTAATTTGGACTATGTAGGCAATGCTCAATCACATGGAGTTTTTGAGATCAACTCAGCCACCATCATTCCCTTCACCACATTTTCCTCATCATAGTTATCCCTTCTTTGGGAGAACTACATTATCCTGAGTTATTTTTGGATGATGTAGGTAGTACTTAGTCATACAAAGCTTATGAGGTCAACTTGACCACCGTCATTCCCATTTTCATCATCTTTTCCTTATCACATTTGTCCCTTCTTTGGGAGAACTACATCGGCTTGAGGCCCATTTGGACTATGTGGGCAATGCTCAGTTATGTGGAGTTTTTGAGGTAAGCTCAACCACCACCATTCACCATTATTATTTATATTTCCATTATCCATTTATTCTAAAATCACAATCCCCTATTCTTCCATAACTTATCTAATTTCTCTCCAATTATAATCACATCATTCTTCAATCATTATCATATCATTACTGAATGATATTATTTTCATCACTTTGGGCATTCTCATGTGCTTGGTTTTTTTTTGGTTTCTTCATTCTTTGAAAAGTTGTTATACCATCGCACACATGTTTGCATCAGCCTATCAACTTCTTGTGCTTCATGAACATATTTAATATCATCCTTAATTCAAGTAATAGGTTAAAACTATTAATCTATGATTTCAAATCAATCAATCAGTCATCCATCCAAGCCTGTAACTTTCACTATTTAGGGTAAGTCAAGATTGCAACTTATCATTACGATAGGTCATTCCCCAATCCACCTTGTTTGGGGCAAGTCACACCTACAACTTTGTCAAGATATTTTCCCCGCATCTGCCTTGCTTGGGAAAAATCAAAGTGTGCAACTTATCTCAGGATGTATCCTTCTCCAATCGGCTTCGCTTGGGAAAAATCAATGCACAACCATCAAAACTCAAAGCATGTAATGGTTAGCTCTAGTGGCTTAGTCTTATCCATGGATTAATCTCATCATCACATCTTGCGTCCCCATCCCTCTTTCTTCATCACCTACCCTTTGAATTTTCCATTCTAGCTTGTTATTTTTTTTAAGAGCTCATATGCATCTATTCATCCTCGCATGCCCTCTTGAGGGGGCATCATCCATCACATTCTGTCATCATCATTGTCTAAATTTATTCCACCTTTTTTCCAGCTTCTCCTTTATTTAAAAAGTTGTTACTCCACCCATCATGTCTCATAATTCTTAAATTCAAAGGGATAAAATGTAGACACTTAAAATTGGACAACTATCTTACTAATCCATGCTAACATTATTCTAAATCATTTAATTAGTCTTCTATTCGTAATAACATCCCTAGTCAATTCACTATTCATTGACCCTGGCCAATTAGTTATTTCTTCCATGATCACAACCATTCCCATAGAATCACATCACTTCTCATTAGTCGATTAATTAGCTAATCTTATTCTTAGTGGGAAAATTCATAGAATTTGGAATATCCCTATTTTCCTAAATCAATTAATCATATTTTCGTCTCACAATACTCAAATCCTAATGAAATCCTCACATTTTCCCACAAGTTAATTTTAGATTTATTTCTAATCCACATGCAATCCCCTTTTCAATAAGGCATGTCATAAGCCCAAGCCTCACCATTCCTCATCTTACACACTTCATTCCTATTTCTTGCACACTCCATGTCCCACATTTATCGGGAGGACTCATCCTCAATCATAGATCTTGTTCTAAGATCGACAGTCCACATCAATACAAACATGTGTGATGGTTACATAGAACTATAAAAAATTGACACTCACTTGTTTGTCGACATAACTAATGTGTTATCTTTATGGCTTTGATCCATGTACACTTCGCCAACCCACTACTCTATATGGTTATAAGAAGTAACCCACACCTATAATACATAATTATTAGTCCAAGAGTGTCCATATATAATTCTATAAAAAAATAAAATAATAGAAAGAGATTTCTACAACAATTTATTTTGAATAGGGTTCTGGTGGAGTAAATTGTATAACATAGTCACTTTCTAGCATTTCAAAGCTTATTACTAAATCTATGGTTAGAGAATAAAATATTTAAACCAATGCTTGAATATGAAGAAGACACTTATATTTATAAATAATAATGTGATACAAATAAATCATAAAAATAGTGCTAGAGTGACTTGTAACTACAAGAAGTAAGAAAATAAATAAAATATACATAAATAAATACTGAATATAATATTAATAATAATTATTTATTTTAAATTATTATTTTTAATTTAATATTATAATTTATTCACTAATAATTATAATTTAATTTAATATAATAATTCACTAGAAGATTGGAATTAAATAAAAATTAAATATATAATAATAAATATAAAAATAGAAATAAAATAATAATAAAATCAAACTTAAATTCTCATTAGTATATATTATCATTTAAAAACGAAACAAAGAACACAATAAAAAGACTAGTAAGATTAACAAATAAAAATAATGAACTTAATAATTTAGATTAAAATAAAAAATTAACTTAACTTAATCATTTAATTAATAAATTTAATAAATTACTAAGGCAAAGATAATAAAAGAACTAGAAAAGAAAACCAAGCGCAGGGAAAGAGTAAAGGAAATAGGAGAGGAAGGAGAAGAAATACTTGCAATGTACGTAAATGTAGTAGTGGGTTAGTTTATTGATTATTAACAGTGTTTTTTTATTGTTAATAGTTTTTATTGTCTTTTTGATAGTTGAGGTTTTGTTGTTTTTATTATTTTTTGGTATTTTGTATTATTTTGTATAAATTAAATATTGGTTTACATATTTTTGTATCGAATTGAATAATTTCGTCAAAAAAAATTTATTCATTTTTATTGAATAAAAAATTATAGAGAAAAAAGTTAATAGTAATGGACTTAAGATTTTAGATGTTCACACTATCACATAAATATCACAAAAACAAAAAAATATTAATATGAAGTTAGGATCTTTTTAATTCACATTTTTTATTTCAAAAATTTTAAATAAAAATGAATTATATTTTAAATCAATTTAAATTTTAAAAAAAAATAGTTATTTTTATGTGCAGGTAGCATTCACATGTAAATATTGAATTATATAAAATGTCGACATCAAAGTTTATATTTCAAAAATAAATATATAACAAATTACAATGATGAGTAAGTATAAGCATACATCTAAATTAGTGAGCTCCTTCAGATTTTAACTATTTGACTCTCCACTATCAGATACTTAAAAATGGATGAATATAACAAACCATCATTCTCTCCATCATCTTCTCCAATCAAATTACAACCATTTCAATAAATGATTTATTTTTTTATATAAATATTAATAATATATTATACAAATATAAAATATATGTGTAATCATATACTATATCTATTATTCGACACTATTTATCGCTTAACAAATTCTTGTGAAAAGCCATCAATTTTTGTAATGATAGAAATTTTTTTAACATCTTATCAAAATCATAATAATTTAATGAGACATTTATAAAAAATGTTAAAATCAAAAATTCTTTTCCAAAATTTTCATTTACAACTTACATTAAAATTTTTTTTAAATTAATTTTAAATAATTAAATTAAAAAAATAGAAACAAAATTTTCTACACATTAATGTTTTTATTGATATAGTAGAAACATTATATTCAAATGTTAAATTATAAGTAATTTTGATAAAGATGATCTTCATCAAAAAAATAAATTTTACAAAGAATTTAATTATAATCTTAAAAAACTGGGATATTTATTCCATCACCAACACTTTTTAAAATAATCTAACATATTCTTTTTAATTAATAAAAATATAATAAAAAAAACCTTTAAATTAATACACAAAACTTTTTTAAAGTGATTGATATAAAATTTCCTCTTATAATTTTATATAATAATATATATACCTTTAAACTTGTATTGTACCATTCAACATTTTATAAATTACTTTTATTAAATAAAATTATTGCAAATGTTGAATGGAAATGAAATTAGATTTTGAAATTATTTGAAACACTCAAAATAAGGTTATGAAATAGAAAACTTTATTGAAGTTGATAATTTTTACATAGTTATGAAAAATAATGAAAATATATTGTAAAGTCTTACTTTTGAATTTGAGAGTGTATTATAATTTATAAAAGTGAGTCATAATTAATTTATTTTGAAGTTCATATTAATTAATTAAGAAAGTCATTTGATGGGGAAAAATATGATATTTAAAGTTAAGGATTTTTTTATTTTTTATTTTTTAAATAGTGATAATGATGATGTAAAAAAATAAATGTTTGTTGTTATTGTTGTTGGAAATTTTGGCAAAGGTTATAAGGTTATTGATCAATTAATTTTAGAAAACATTATATATTTTAAATTTAATGTGTAACCTTGATTTGAAGAAATAAATTGAGATTGACTTGATAAATTATCTATATGAATATGGTAATATTGATTATGTAATCATAATATCATTAAAGCGTATTGGTGTAATATATATTGGTGTGTATACTTAGTGTTGGGATTAGATGCTTTGTTCAGGTGCAATTAGATTAAACAAAAGAAAACTTAGTAAATGCTAATCAATGAGAAATTACCATGTGTATCATGGTGTTGGATGGTAAAAAATAATTTTGATTTGTAAACTTAATGCACATTATATTCAAGGTCTAAACTTAAGTTTGGTGGTCGCATAAACACTTATCCTATGTTAATATGTCACACATTATCTACTTCATATTCCATATCATTTACATACCCTTTTGAAAATAGACCGATCATAGTTTCAAAATCATTCAACCAATGCATTTACGGAAGGCTTGTTCACTTACAAATTTAAATTGCACTATAGTCCCCTATGACCTCATTTAACATTCTACATATAAGTTATATTTGTTGGTGGTCACACATATTCTAATTATTTATTAAACATTAATATTACAAGTTGGTTTATTTATTTTGTGTAGTTGTTAAAGGAAAATGCATGGAAATATCAAGGGAAGTTAATTACTTAATAGATCCATAAACTTCACTGTGGGTGCTTGCAGAGTCACTTGAAGTTAGTTATAAGCTACAAAGCCACCCTATGACTTCATTGATGTGAGAAAATTAAAGGTGGACACATGTTTTAAATTAATCAAACATAGTAAACTGGGGAATCACAGATCAAATGAAGATGTATTGCATAATGTCTTCCACATGGTCATGATAGAAGTGAAAGAAAGGTGTGGACTTCAAAAAGAACATATAGTTAGTTTTATATTCCAACAAATCCATGTAGAGCTTAAACTCATTTGAAGAGATAAATAAAACATGTGATCTCTATTAACCTATGACCAATAAAAGGTCACCACATGTTTTAATGTGAGTGGACACATAAAAAAAATATAGAGAAAAGGACACATGCCTATAAGATTTGAGTGACTTTATGACTGTTTGAAACTTGCCAGTGCTCTTATTTGGTAATGGCATATTTTTGTTAAATATTAACCATACCTTTATATTTTGTAATGTGATCACCTAGTTTATTTATTGTGCATTGGTGGAAAAAGATGCATTTTCAATAATATATTTTAATCGATGTTTAATTACTCACAAGTGACAGTGGACATGTTAAAAAATTAAAGTGTATATTTAAACTAAACGCATCCACACTTCACTTAAAATTAGTTAGAAACTACAAATCTACTCTATGATAATGTTAATATGAGCTAATTAAAGGTGACCACATGTTTTAATTTAATTAGAGATAATAAAGTGAGGAATCATGGCTTAAGAGAGGATATAGTGCATAAAATTTTCCATGTGGCCATGGAATAAGTTAAGGAAAGGTGTAGAATTCAAAAATAACACATAGATAATTGCATAATCCAATGGATTTGTGCAGAGCTTAAAGTCATTTTAAGAGCTAAAGTGATCCCATGAAATCCATTGACCCATGACCAATAAGAGGATGCCATGTGTTTCAATGGGACTGAACATAGAAAAAGAGACATAGGAAAGGACAAACATGGATATTTGTAAATGTATAATACATGAACATTCCACATGGCATAGATAGAGGTAATTTAATAATACCATGGATTTGCATAGAGTATATAGTTATTTGAAAGCCTAAAGTGGCCCCATGAGCTCTATTGAATGCAAACTAACTAGAAGCTACCTCATGTTTAAATGTGAGTAGTCCTAATAAAGGACAAAAAGAAAGGAATGATCATAACTTAGAGACTTGGCATATACTGTGTGATCATTCCACATTACAATGATCAATGCAAGGATCAAATATGAATAAAAATATATAGTATAATGTGTTTGTTGGATAAAGTGAATGCTGATAGTTAAAAAGGAACTTTGTGAATTATACAGGTAGGATTATATGATGCGATCAAATCCCAAATCACACAAATAGCCACTATTGTTGTATATCCTGGAGGAATATTTAAATCATAGTGACCAATATTGAATATATTCAATAGTTTTTTTTATAATATGCCTAAAGTTGGGTTTAGATTTTAATTATTTTTCAACAAAAATAATATTTGTTACATCCTAAGACAATTAATCATGACCCCTTTCATATCTATCTAAGTGTAAGGTTCACTTTAGAATTTTTCACTTGAGGCCTTTTATGTTTAATGAACATAGTCACATTGTAAATCAAACTGTATATATTAATAGAATCCACATGGCCTCACTTAATTTCAAAGTAAAAAATACATTCCATGGCCTATTTGATTTAGTGAGTCTATTGGACTAATACATTTATAGTTTTTGGCCACAAGATTTTGTGAATGTGTTTGACTATATGAATCTTTTTCATCTTCATGACTATGTTGTGCACTTACCACATGTCAACATTTTGATTTCATGTTTTATTAGTCATGTTCTATTTTAAAATATTAATCATGGTTTATTTATCATGCACATGTGTAAAGAAGATGCAACAAAGTATTTCCATGTCACTAATCTATGACTCTATGGCCTATAAGCAATTGCCACACATCTCTGACTTATTTGGAAACTTTACTATAGTGATATGCATTTTCATCAATATAATATATATTATAATTACAACATTTTTTTTGTAAGATGGAAGTGGGCCCATTAAAAACATAAAGTGGATTTTAAAATTCAATGCAACCAAATAGTCTATTTAAAGTTATTTAAAAGAGAAAATGTACTCCATGACTTCACTGATATGATCGAATAAGAGGTAATCACATATATCAAATCCATTAGACATGGACAAATTAAAATGAGATAAAGATTCACAACTTAGGCAAGGGTATATTGCACATCATTTTTCCACATGGTTGTAATAGATGCAAATTCAAAGGAGCAAATACCAAAGAATATACAACAAATTTGAAAAATTACATGGATTCGTGAAAAGTAGATAAAGAAATATAAAAGTCAAAATCCACTCAGTGAACATTGTAACTCTATGACTAATATAAAATTGTCATATGCCACTCTCTTATTGGATGTACAAAATTTCATAGGAAAATATAACATAAAGTCATTCAATGAGCTAAAGTCACTTTGTGAACTCTATTAACCCATGAAAAAGACAAAATTTATTACATGTTTTGATTTAATTAGATGCAACAAAGGGTGATGAAAAATATAGATCACATCTCGACAAAGGTATACATTGCATAGGATCACTACATGTGGTAGATAATAGAGATTGATGTTGGTTTTATTTTCAAATGCTATGCATATATCAACCTTATGAGTATAATTGTGATATGTATATCTCTTTTGTCTATGTAAAATATTGGACATAAAATGGGCTTAAAGTAAATTAAATAACTAAATGGATGCATGAAGTTCATCACGGCCACATTGAAAATAATGGAACTCTGTGACCAAAGGATGATTACCACATGTCTTCTTATATACCACTTATTTTATTAAGAGTTATTTATGCTTTATTATGTTTATATATAGAGGTGACATGTTGTTTTATTATGTAGGTTAATGTGCATATATCAAAGATATATGCAATATAATTAATGAACCAATGAGTCCACAAACTTTTTTTTAGATATTTTGAAGACTAGATACCCTCCATTAATTCGTGAGTGTGAGGCAATTAATGATTGCCACATGTTGAATTAAGAGTGCATAGTGTAAAGTCAAAAGGTGAAGAAGATTTAGAATTGATGAAGGCATGTTTCAAGGTAACTTTCCACATGGATGAAAGATATGTGATAAAGGACAGAAGGTGAATCCAAATGAAACTATTATGGCCAACACACCCCTATTTATTTTGAAACATGGATACCCCCATTTTTTTTGAGATTGAGATACAAACCTATTTGTAAGATTCATTCTTGTCATAATTTTATCTAGATTATGAACCAAATTAGAAGGTAGAAGAGAAGAAAGTAAAATGTATCCCTTGAATTAGTTTCATGAGGTTGTCATGGTGCATTTGAGTTGTATTTTTCATCACAACAAAATTTGAGTTTAATTAGGTGATCACACACTTAATATTTCATGTACCATCATGAACCATTAGAATATTTTTTAGATGAACGTATGTTAAGTTAAGAACCATAATTCACCTCATGCAACATACATATCTTTGTAAAAATTAAACCTAATCATAATTTAATATAGAATTAATAAACTAATGTGTCCATAGAGGCCTTAATAACTTAAAAAATTTAATCCCAATTTGTGATTCTATTGAAGAGGCCACATGTCTTAGTTTATAACTTCACTTGTAAAATGATCATATATATTACTTGTATTATTCAAAATTTGTGATCATGGGTTGGTTTATTTGTTTTGCACATTTAATAAAAATGGATGTGTATAAATATCATGTGAAGTTAATAAATTAACAGATCCACAAACATCACTGTGAGTACTTGGAAATAATAGGGAATCTATGTTTATGTGAATGTGTGACTATCAGATGGCTTCCACATGTATCATTTTGATGCTTACATCATTAGCCTTGTGAATATAATTGTGTTGTCTATCTCTTGTGTGTAGAGTAACAGATGTAAAATGATCTTATACCAAAATCAATAGACCTATGCATCCATAGGGATTCAATGCGTCCAATTTTAAAATAAAATAACTTCATTACCACATGACCATGGGTCATCACCATGTGTTTCTTTTTGAACCAAAAATTTCATCTAAAATTTATGTGTTTTACTAATGTTTGTGAATATAATTTAACTGTGGAATATTTATTTACTACGCACATATGGACATGAAAAGGATAGAGTCAATGAGGATTGTGAGGGGGTGTTTTTGAAAATTTGAGGAGTGGTGACACCACCTAATGCATGTACTAAAATTTTGGGCACATATTCCTTCCCGATAACATGATCTTATTCATTTTATTCCTCAATGAAATCTATTAAAAATCCATTTAAAATCAAAGGACCCCATGACTACATGACCATTATATAGATTCTGATTGTCTCATTTTGATGTTATTTGTGAACATGCATACATAAAAAAAAAAGTTTATAACTACTTGAATATGATGCAATCATAGACTACCACTTATCACATTCCATGTGACTAAGATATAAAAAAAGAGAAAATACTTAGACATAAGGATATATTAAGTGTAATTAAAGATTGCATAAATCTATAACATTGAAGGAAGTCATGCAAAATTTTGAAATAACTCTCTAACTCTATTAGAGCAAACTAGGGATAATATGCCACATGTATTAAATTTTGATTGGTCAGTCTAAAAGTGGAAAGGCAACAAAGATCAAAATTAATTGAAGACACAATAGACTTAAGAACATAAAACATTTTAAAATGTCAACAAACATAAAATTAAATATAATAATTTCACACATCCATTGGATACACATTAAATAATAAATTTTAAATCACAACTCTATGAGTTTTGTGACCATTAGACTATGAGATTATGCCATGTGGATAGTCTCAATAAACATATGTTACTTCACTCATAAAATCAAAAATAATAAAATCCATAATGACCATATTTTAAAAAGTAATTAACAAAGGTGATTCACGTCATCCACATTTGTTTTATAATGTCGTAGAAGAATTAGATGTGACAAAAAGGCCTTTTAGGATTTGAATTGTGAATTGAGAGGATAATAAATTAATAGAAATAATCCATTCCACATACAATAGCCATTGATAAAAAAATTCATAGTGAAGAGATGAGAGCCTTATAGAAGTTCATGAAGGCTACGTGAATTGAATTTACACAATAATATCACCAACTTCCATTTAATTCACCAAGTTATCATAGATAACACACACAATGACTAAAATCACAACATCTTCTTCATCTGACTCTCCTCAAAAGTTCAATGACACAATCCTAAGCCCTCACATTATGGAATATGAGAATCATAATGCCTTATTCCACAAGGTATAATAATCCCACAATTTATATGATGACAAGGATGTTACACAATATGAGTAAGAATACCAGAATGACTTGGTCATAGTACAAAAGGATAGTCAAAATTGAGTTGTAATAATTAATTGAGTTATTTCTCTATAAAGACCTCTTAAAAAATATTTTCACTAAGTGTGTCTTGAATAATTATGTAATATTATTATCAAACATGAAGTATATGATGAAATACATTATTGGAGTAGCCATTAAAAACTACTACAAATTTCCCAAGCCCACCTTCACATATAATCATGAATTTAACCTAGAGTGGATGGAAGAAAATGACCTAATTGAAGTACTAAAGATTGAGCAAATGACACAAATTTATGGGTTAATAGGTTTGATATTGACACGTACACCATTAAAAATTTTAGGTGAAGGATCAGAGCTATAATTATTTTTATGAATAGGTTATACTAGGCTTCAAAAAAAATCATGTGAACAAATTATGGGTGCATATGTTATCCATGATAATAAATGATGTAAAAAGGATGACCTTAGGTGAAATTATTTCATACAATTTGAATAAATATCTTATAGGAGCAAAAGAGGGTCACAAATTCTACATGATGTCATATATTGTAAATTTCTACTATGCCATAGTGAAATTTTAACACATAGACTTCCCAAGGTGGCCCAGTTATTATAACACTCATATTCATATCTAGTAAAACAAATTATATGTGTATCATTTCTTGGAGTATATGAAAGAGATCTAAAAATATGTTTACCCTCAAATGTACATGTTATAAATGAACATAAATTACTCAGACTCTTAGGGGAAATGAGAAACTCAATCAAGGAAATTGGGGCCTACTGAAATTATTATTTGTACACAATGATCAAAATTGAAGGTATTTTGGTTTCACCCCTCAAACTCCCTAATTATGTGCTATAGAAATTGGTTGAGAAAGAAATAAAATACTAATTTGTCATTAGAGTGGGAGGAATTCACAAGAATAGAAGTCAGAGATCATGGCCACACACACCATTGAAAATAGGAAAGGAATTTTATAGAATGTGATCCTCTAATTAGTTGTTAGTAGCACATAAACCTTCACTTAAGTTGGATGATCACATTCTAAAACACTAGGACCAAAATGGAAGAGTGATAAAGCATATGCAACTTATAAGAGGGAAATTAAGTGTGGTATATCACCACTAGGAAAAATTTAGAGGCTATTTATAGCCAAAAGGCTAAAGTAATTTTTTTTAATTTTGAAAATGGCTAAATCTGTGAAAATATACATAGGTCAAATAGTCTCAATTTTATATAATTTATTATACATGTGTTTTAAATCACCTTATAAATTATACTCGATATTAGTTTGGGACATGGATTCTCCATAATTACTATGCATGTATGGTTTTAATTTTCCATGAAATTATACAAGACATGCATTGGTTATCTAGAATAACCACATATGTATGTATGCATGCATGCATGTATATGTGTATATATATGATAAGGACCACCTAGGACACAATAAGTTGAAGGTAATAATTATATTTTGGTTGGCATGGTTTGTTAATTGAAATAAAAAAATATTTGAAAGGCCCTTATTGATTATGGATATGGTTAAGACATTTTGACAAACCTAATTATACAGTTTATATTTTTAAAACCATGTAAATGTTTTGAATATTTTTGGAACCATTTATAAAACCAAGTAAAACAAACATGCTCTTCCTTATATATGGTTTTAATAACTAAAAAACTTAATAAAAAATAATTCTCAAACTTAATGTTTATTTTGTTTCTAACATTGAATGCAATTTAGGTAGAATTAAATCTATGAGGATCGAGGTTGAGATATTACTTGATTTTTTAGTGAATTGGTGCCAACATATTGAAGGGGCAAGTACATCTATATACACATAATTTGATTGTTGAGTGAATAAAAAAATCAAACAAAATCAAACCACCATTTATAACTCCCTCAATATGCTAAAGAGGTAGGGTTACATTAATGAGCTATGCAATGAAAGGATAAGACTTAAGTATTGAGCTTGCATGCCTTAAGGGTCTTGAAATGTTTCCACAAGGTTTGGTTGTCAATTGAGTTGTTTTGATTTTCATTCGAGCTTTGAGTGGGAACAACAAGGAAACATCTTCTTGATAACTTTGTATGTGAAGTTTACAGAAGTATTAATTTTGTTTTTTATCATTTCACTATATTATGAAGGTATTGTGGGTTTAAAACTCATATTTGAGTCGATATAGGCATATGTATGGAGGAGGATAGCTCATTTGAGCTTAAAATGAAATAATGCACCCATATAGATCTACTCAAGGTCTCTATTTTTATTAAAATGTTCATCTCTAGGTTTAAACAAAGATAGGAGGTAAATATAGAATTATCTTGGGTTGTCAGGGTTGGAGGGTCTTTCATCCCATGCTAGTTGTAGATCATACCTATCTAGATTTAAACCTTAGTTGTCTGTGTAGAAAGTGTTTGATCATAGCACTTGAACCATAGACCATAATACAATTTCTATGCATATTATTATCCGTGTTATAAAAGGGAATTTATCTTTTGAAATGAGGTCTTTTTTTCCCCTATTGGATATTTTCTTTGTATACTAACTTGGAAAATGTTTTTGAAGACCCATGTCAATAATTAAATATGTTGAATATATATGTCAGAGTATTTACATTGTATATAAAATATATTTACGTAGTGGTACTTTCATAGATTTCTTAAGCAGGTGAGACATATCAACATATTTGCTGTTAGGTTTCTGAGTTATGAAATTAGTTATTTCATACTGCAAATCGTTTACTTTTTAACAATAATTAGGATTATTCATCAACTTTAATATGGATTCTAGTGAAGTGTTTTAAGTTTATTGTTTAATAATGAGTTTCTAAATTTCTCCTCTTTATTGAAATAAATAAAATATCTTTAATAGATAGGCATATAATTGTTATGGTTCCTACAATTCCCTTATATATTTATATTAATGATCTTTGGGAACATCGTACAGTTTAATTGAAAAAATATCATTTATTAGTGTTAGATGACTATTAGGATAATGGATTCTTTCTAGGGAGAAAACATTTTACCTTCATATTTTGATTGTTTCAAAGCAATACATTCTCAGTGTAGAAAAAATCTCTAGATATTTTGGATATACAATAGGTTATAATTCCTTGTATGATGTTTGTAGGCATTAGACTATGTAATTGTAGAAGCAAGGCACCATGGGGTAAGAATAATTTTCAGCCTTGTTAATAATCTGGATGCGTATGGTGTAAAAAGCCAATATACTTAGTTTATAATTTGAAAGGATAATATGGATATGGTTAAGACATTTTGATAGACCTTATTATATAGTTTATAATTTTAAAACTATGAAAATGTTTTGAATATTTTTTTAGTTATGTCATCCTCATTTTTCATAGTTATCTTTCCATATGGCCCCATAGTTAATTTATACTCTATAATTTGATTTTTTAACATAATTTTTGTTATACTTAGTTTATTATATTATTTGGTTGGTCTTTTGAGAGTCTTATAGAGGTATGTACTTAATTTATACTAAGTACTATACATTATCTTACCATATGTACTGCACAAAAAGAGCCCTAGAGAACCATATTTTTGGGACATGAAGGATTTAAAAAAAACATTATTGATTTCAACATCTCCCTTAGGCTCATCTTGAATCTTGATCATGTTACATACATTTATTTACTAATTTTAGCAAGGCTAAAACATTATCCACTAATGAGAAGACTTGTTGACTTGCTTTGGTAGTCTTCATAGCTATTGTATACAGTTGCAATAAATAAGATACAAATGAATAAATTATGAGGATCATGTTTTGAAAACATAGCCAAACATATAAATTGTAGAGATGTTTTCATATTTTATTTTGTTTTTAAACGTTTAAGGCAATAATTATATTTTGGCTAGCATGGTTTGTTAATTGAAATAAATAAATATTTGAAAGGCCATTATTGATTATGGATATGGTTAAGACATTTTTGAAAACTTTATTATATAGTTTATAATTTTAAAACTATGAAAATGTTTTGAATATGTTTTTTAGTTATGTCATCCTCACTTTTCATAGTTGTCTTGACCTATGGCCCCATAGTCAATTTATACTCTATACTCTAATTTTTTATCACAATTTTTCTATACTTAATTTAGTATAGTATCTGGTTGGTCTTTTGAGAGACTTACATAGTTTTGTACTCAATTTATACTAAGTCATATGGCTATCAAATTTAGTCATTTAAAAGGACAAATTTCATCATTAAAAGGACAAATTTAATTGTTAAAAGGAAGGAACCGTAAATAATATATTGACTTTAGACTTCCACCCTCTAATCTCTTTTTCCATTGGTTTTTTAATTAACATAAATTTCCTCTTATCAAATAAATCTACATACGTGCTTCAAATTGCTTAAACCATTATAACCATGAAACCCTAAAACCTAAATTCATATTATTTCATTTCTATTAAATTTTTAGTCCTTTGTGGTGGTAGGAATCATGAAGTGAGTGGCAATTGCAAGAGGAAGACAAGGAGTCATCTAAGCAGCCAACAATGAAGTAAAATCCAATTAATAAATACAATCCCTACATATTTTTAAATGTTTTCACACTTTTAAAAAGTTCTGCCTATCTTTTAAATGATTCAAACTGTTGCCATATTATTTTTTTCATTAGATCTTTACTCGTAGTGTGAAAACCCTTTTTTATATTATATCAAAACCCTTTTAGACACAATTTGGTTATAATGTGGGGTTGTTTATTTAGTAATGAGATCAAAAAGATTTTTGCATTTGTTTGGGATTGTTTATTTAGTAAAAAGATAAACAAGACCTCAAAATTTTTGTGAATGTGCATATGGGCATTGATGTGGTGATGATTTTTTTAGAGTTGCACATACCTGCTTAGGGTTTAGGTTTGGGATGGGTCTATAGTAGTTCTTATTCATCTTATCTCTCGTGTCATCCTTGATTTGATTTATTCATTTAGGAAAGTGTTTAAAATGGCTGGACTACCCCCAATTTCATAGGGCAAAGAAAAATAGTTGTTTTAAAAAAATTATGGCATCCATTGATCATAATCGTTATTCCACCTCAAGCATATTTACCCTGTGAATGTGTTTTGGAAAGGGGTTTATCTTTGGAATTTTTGAAATATTTCTTGATTTGAATATGACATTTAATTCTCTATATATTTATAATTTTTTTTAAAGAGCTAATAGAAACCTCTAGTCAATTTATACTTGCATGGTGATTTTGCCAAAGATCAATGGAATTATCCATAAACTCTAAGATTCACCAGGATTTTATAGTAAGTTTTAGGGGTCCATTATTAAAATTATCCCTGATCACCATAATAAACACCCAAATGGTCTCTATTATTTTAATCCAATAATTGATGTTGAATTCAAAGGGAAGTAATAGGTAGAAAGATTGTTCAGTCCACCTCATAAACCAAAAGATCAAAAATCACAACCTCAAAGGGTTGAAGAGAGAACTAATGTTGAATGCCCTGAGATGTGGAAGAATCATAGGGGATAAATCCACATCTAAATAATAATTTTATAGAAGAGTTTTCTTGAGCTTCACCTTCAATAAATTATTTAGTGGCAACACCTAAATAGGTAACAAGGTCTCCCATTATTCCCTCTAATTCTATGGAGTTTCCTAGTTTTGTGACTATAACCTTAGTTTCTACTTCTTTGAACATGGATTTACCTTATACTTCCCCCAATTCTAGTGGGAAAATTAAAATAAGGCATCTTATTTCTTTCAATGTCTCTATTCCACCTGTGATTACACAAGTGTATGGTCACCATGCCACTATATCTAAACCTAGTCCTAACATTCAAACCATGGGGACCAATTCTAACCCAGTTGTGTAAACATCTAAGGTCACCATTGCAGTAACTTAACCTATTCAAATCTAGATGTTACTATGGGTGTTCTTATAACCTCTTTATTTTCAAGTGCCATTTTGTCTAATCCCCCTCTATTGGTTACAAAAACCCCTATTGTGAAATACCTTGTGTAGACATCCCCTAATTCTAAACCTATTTCCAAAACACCTATAGTGGGCACTCTAATAGCACAAGTCCCTAAGGTTCCCATGCCACTTCCCCATGTGCAAATTGTGCCTCTAGGCTAGGTATTATTTGTGACTAGATCCTCTATTCCTAAAATTCCCATTGTGGCTTCCAATTTATCAAAGATGAACCCTAGAATGCCCATTACCCCATTCCAACAACTGTTAGACATAAATATGAATATGCCAACATCGACTTCCACTTTCACACCAAATACCACCATTTTAACTATTACCACTGCCCCTACCTCTTCATCAAATCTTGTGACCACTTTCACTATGACCATCCCTATGAAAACAACAACCCAATCTTTTTATGTATCCACTACAGCACCTACAATGAAAAAATAAGGTAAAGGGGCAGATTCTAAAGTTGATTGGATTCAAAGTATACATCTTATAAAATCATAAAGACATAATATTATCATACATGATCATCTTGAGGTAAATATTAAATTTGAAAATACTATAGGGAAACTGATGTAAGTATAAATATGGTATCTACCTAAGGATAACCTCTAATTCTGTGATGCTTAGATATTCACTTAGACTAAGACATATATTCAGACACAACATGTAGATAATAAAGGTAATTTAAGTCTTTATTATAATTCATTAAATAATTACAATGGTTGGTTCATATATAGAACATAACACTGCCATACAAACATATTTTATAGGACAAAATTATGAAAATAGAACACACACTATTTTGCTCTACTCTCCTCTCTCATGCTCCACACAGCTTATCCCCTTTCATAAACTGACTTCTCTGACTAAATTAGAGTATTCCTATGACATTCCCAAATTCATGGGGTGACTATTAAAATTAAAATAGATTCTAAAAATGTCCAATATTTTATGTGACCTTTAGTTTTCATAATCAACACCCAACCATCAATAACTATCAGAAACTATTAGGTGATGTTTTAGGCTGATCAAAAGTTATTAAAACCACCATAACTTCAAAGTCATTAATAAAATTGATGTGAAATATGAACCAAAAGTTTTATACTAAATTTTAAATAATCCCTATAAATTTTAATTACCTCAAGTTAATGCAAGTCACCTCAAGTGAAAAATAACTACCAAGTGTCGCATAATACACATATGGCATTTTCAGGTTTAGTGGTAGTTACTAGACATTATGCAATTTTAAATATGTTCATCAAAATGATATAAAATTTTAAACATAGAAATATAACTACATTTTATAGTAACACATTAACTTTGGTAACCTAAATCTCACCACATATATTATGAAAGGTAGGGAACCATCAGGCTAGATAGACGCCTATTTCTGGCTGAATGCAGTCACATAAACTACCATAACTTTGGATCCATTTATCCAATTAATATTAGATTTTAAAAACACATTATAGAATACTTTTTATATCACCCAATAAATTTTGTGACCTAAATATTACCATAGATATACCTCAAAGTCATGAACCTTCTGTAGACTAGATAAATGCATTACCTAACAAAATGACAATTTTAAAAAACTATCATAAATTTTTCCTCACTTGTCTAATTGTATGAAATTTTAAACATTGATTTAATAATAAATTTTATGAAACAAATCCAAATTTGGTAAGCTAATTCTTACTACAACTATACCACAAGTAAAAAAATCTCCTACTAGTGAAACAATTAGTACACCTCTATAGTGACTAAAAATGGTCTAAAATTTTGTGCAGAGGCTGTAAGCATCATGTGCTAAGCCACCACTAAGATTTAGAATCTAATTAATTATGAAACATAACTTTAAGTGATGAAATATCATGTTATTTAAATAGATGGTAAGCCTCTATGGTGACTCCAAATGGTCTAAAATTTTGTGTAGAGGTTTTAAGTGTCATGTGCTAAACCACCAAGTTTTAACATCTAATTAATTACATAACATAAATTAAAGTGATGAAACCTCATGCTATTAAAACAACTAGTATGCCTTTGCAGTGACTTTAAATGGTCTAAAATTTTGTGTAGAGCTTGTAAGTGTCATGTGCTAAACCTCCATCAAGTTTTAACATCCAATTCATTTCATAACATAACCACAAGTAAGGAAACCTTATGCTAGTGGAATAGTTGGTATGCTTCTATAGTAATTCCAAATGATCTAAAACTTGGTATAGCTATTGTAAGTGTTATATGGTATGACTTTACAAAATTTCAGCATATGATTTTTACCATAGTTGAAAAAACATTACCTATTAGCCACTTTCATCTATGAGTGAATATAATATAACCCACTCCCACCTATCTTAATTTAGACCCTATATATCTTTGGGGCCCTAGATAGATGTGACAACCCCCTATCCCTATCTAGAGGGGAGGGGGAAAATACCCACATCTTAATAGTCCACATAGACTAATAGAAACATGCAAAATATATTTATATTTTGTCTATGGAAAAGAATACTTTTAAAAAATCATTCACAGAGGTTAACAAGCTTAATAAAATAAGGCCACAAATATAAACCAAAATAAAAACCTAAGCTAACATATTTTTGGTTGATGTAATATTTCACTTCACCTTGGATGATCCTACATTAGACACTTAGGGTAGTGAAAATGTCCATGAGCTCCTGCTCATGAACCTAATGTGATTTACTCTATAATGTGACCATGTTTTTCATCTTTATATATGTTCATCTAAATTACATATTTAACTGCTCCATCTTTCCATTTGACTAAGTACTCAAAGTACTCATGTCCCCTTATCTTCTTACCAATATGAATGTCTAGAATGGATTCCATTTCCTCTTTATCTGCTAATAAAAACTGCTCTCTTTAATCCATGTCTAGAAAATCCTTGTTGTCACTCATTTGTCCCTCAATGTATGGGTAAAAATCTACTACATTGAAGATAGGTGATATGCCTACTCCATCTGATAATTCCAATTCATAAGCATTAGTTTAAAACTTATTCAAAATCTTTAAAGGTCTAATCTTCTTCCATTTAATTTTGTTGAACTCACCTTTCTAAAACCTCTCCTTACACAAATTAATTCCCCAACCTTAAGATTCAATCTTTCCTTCACATATTAACATGTTGCTTGTATTGTCCAGCACTCTCTTCAAGTCTCTTCTTGACTTCTTTATACACATCGATCATAACATGAGCATAATATTCACCTTTCATACTTATCCTACTCATCTCAGTGGTACTCCTCAACTCACATACAACTCTATGGCTACTTTCATACACTATTTAAAAATACTCAAACATGTAATTAGGTTGATTGAATCATTGTAAGCAAACTTAGCCTATGTCAACATCAAATCCCACTATTTGGGCTTGTCACCAACTAATCATATCAAGAAATTACAAAATTCCAATTCAAAACATTTATTTACCCATCTATTTGAGGGTGATAGGATGAAATGATGTCTAACCTTGTTCCCAACTTCTTCCATAGTGTCCTCTAGAAGTTCCCAACAAACTTTGTATCTCTATCTAATATAATACTCCTAGGCAACCCATACAATCTCATAACTTATTGAAAAAAAATTTAATATGTGTGGCATCACTAGTCTTCTTACATGCTATAAAGTGATCCATCTTAAAATATATATCAACAACAAAAAATATGGAATCATTATCTCATCGTGTTCTTGGAAATCCAAGAACAAAGTCCATGCTCAATGCATCTCACAATTTATTAGTAATAGGAAATGGATAATACAAAAAAGTATTCTAAATTTTACCCTTAATAATATTTTTCACTCAGCTATGTCAAAGTATTATCATACTTAAAATGACCAGCTAGACCTCCAGTATGTTTTTATTTCAATAGGTTCTCTCACATGGAACCTTGAAGTATACACAACTTATTTCCCTTGAACAAAAATCCATCTTGAATCATATACTCTAACCATATAGTTATGTTTGTGTTTATTTGATTCCTACATGTTGTCCATGTATCTCAAAAATCTAAGTCTTATTCATACAATGCTGTCATGGATTCAAATCCAATGACTTCCACCTCTAACTTGTTCACTACAAGACCTCACCTAATCAAGGCATCTACTACCTTATTGGACTTTCCACTTCTATGGTAAAAACCAAAATAATAACTTTGAATAAATTATACCCATTTAATGTGTCATTAATTTATCTTACATTGTATGTTTATGACTTGAAAATCATGATTATATGTGTATAAAATGAACTCTTTTGGCAACAAGTAATGTCATCACTTCTTGAGAGCTTTCACCATTGCATAAAATTATTGGTAATAGACCAAATAATTCATCTTAGCTTCATTAAAATTCTCACTAAAATATTCAATGGGATTCCCCTCTTGACTCAACACTACTCTTATAGTTATTCTACTTGCATCACAATCAACTTGAAATACTTTTCCAGAATCTAGTAAGTCTAACATTAGTTGTTTTGTTACCTTCCTATTAAAAAATTAAAAGTTTTTATTTGCTACAACAATCCACTAAAATTTATTATTATCTCCCTTCATAGTATTTGTCATGGGTGCACATATGCCACTAAATTTTTTAATATTTTTTTGTAGAAACTTTCCAACCCATGGAAACTTCTCGCTTCAAACATACTCTTTGATGAAGGCCAATCCAAATTTGCTTGTACCTTCTTAGGGTCCATCTTCAACCCATATTTTGAGATTAAAAATACCAAAATATATCATTTCCTCTCGCATGAAGCTACACTTATTTAAGTTTACTAGTAATTTATCTTCCTTCAGCTTATCCAAAACCAAATTTAAATGCTTCAAATGCTCCTCCTTAGAATGACTAAAATTCAGAATGTCATCCAAATATAATATCACAAAATTACCCATGAAATGCTTCAACACTTGATTCATGAGTCTCATGAACTTAATTAGAGCATTTGAAAAATTTAATGGCATGACCAACCACTCATATAACCCATCATTTGTCTTGAATGTGGTCTTCCACTCATCACCTTCTCTTATGCAAATATGATGATACCTGCTCTTAAAATATATCTCTGTGAAGTAATTTGATCAACTCAAATAATCCATTAAGTCATCCATTATAGGAAATTAGAATTTATACCTAATGGTGATCTTATTTATTACACATGAATCCATACACATTCTCCACTCTCCACCTTTCTTTGGTGCCAACACAACTAGAACTACACATGGGCTCAGACTCTCTCAAATTAACCCCTTCCTAAATGACTCTTGGACTTTCTTCTTTATCTCCTCATTATCCATTAGGATCAACCTATAAGTTTATTTATTAGGAAAACTTTCTCATAGCACTAAATCCATATGATGAATATTACTTCTTATAGGTGGTAATCCATCTGGGAATTTACTTGTCATAATATCAACATAATCATTCAACATATTCTAAATTTTAATAGGTAGGTCACTTATCATAGTGGTTGTCATAACTTGCACAACATTTTAAATTAGTTAAAATCACGTTTCTTCTTCCTTGGCCATGTTTAAAAACTCTTTATTGGATACCAACATTAATTTAGAACTACTCTCCACCTTATCTCCTTTATCCTTCAATGGACTCAATGTGAATATCTTACCATCCTTTGTAAGGGTGTATGTGTTTACTCTTCCATCATGTATGGTTCTCTTATAAAACTACCATGGCCTACCTGGTAGCACATGACATACATCCATGGGCATGATGTCACATATAAATTCATTCTTATATGAACTAGTTTGAAAATTCGCCACACACTACTCATTAACTAGTTCTTAGTGCCCCTTAAGCAACCAAGAGACCTTGTATGGTGTAAGATGTGTCAATCACTTTAACCCAAGTTTTTCCACCATCTCTTGAGAAAATAAATTATCCCTAATACCACTATAAATCATAGCTCTCTAACACTTACCTCTATATTTGTAGACAATCTAGATCAAACTCTTTCTTTGTGTAGGTTCATTCACCTCCTTGGCTAGTTTTAGCCACACTCTATTCATAAATAGAGCTTCTCCTTGTGATGGATCTTCTATATGTATGGGAGACCCAATTCTATCCTCATATCTAAATGCTATATGAGCTATCCCTTCAGCTCTCTTACTATTATTCTGAGGGTTTTTTGGACAATCCTACTTTTTATGACCAACATACTTATTACATCTAAAACATTTACCTCAAAAACCTCCAACTCTACCTCATCCATAAAATCCTCTTCTTATAGAATAATATCCTCCTCTCTAGACTAAGTTTTGATTTTTTAAACTGCTTGCATTTCCACCATTATTTTGTTGACCTCTTCCATTATTGTTCTATCCTTATCCTCCTAAAGACCTTCCTCTACATTTAAAGTTTATTTTCTACTTCCTTATCAGCTTCTCATCTACCTTCAATGCACATTGATAGGATTCCTCTATATTTTCAAGATCAACAAATTAATTTCATCTTGTATAGAAAACCATAGTCCATTCAAATACCTTTCCACCTGATCATGGTCATCCTCTATATGTCCAGCCCTTATACTGAGTCTATAGAACTCCTCAGTGTACTCTTTGATGTTGATCTACTTTTTTCTCAAATTATATAGTTTTATGAATAGTCTCATTTGATAATCAGATGACAAAAAATTGGCCTTCATCTTTGCCACCATCCTCTCCAAAGATTTTATATTCTCCTTACCTTTCATTTGTCTCTCTGCTTGCACATGATCCCACCATAAAAAATATGGCTCTTTAACTTTGTACAAGTAAATTTCACATTCTTGTGTTCCTCGATAGATTCATAGTCAAAATACTTATCCATATCTATTATCCAATCTACAAGTTCCTTAAAATTCAAGCTCCCATTATAGAAAGGCATTTCTAACTTTGTTTTGCTACAAATCCTTGCCACAACTCTAAGAAATCTAGTCTCAGTTTCATTATCCATATCCTTTATACCAAGATCTTGAACGTCTTCTTCTTCTTCTTCTTCATCATCACTCATGTATCCACCATGAGATTCTTTCCTTTGTGCTATTTTCATTTCATCCAGCCTTGCTTTCATTCATCTCATCTGAATCTACAATTTGGGGTCCTTTTGTCTTCCCCCTATTTTAACAATGTTTCCTCTATGTGCCATCTCTCCCATGATGAAAAATTGTCTTTCATAGATTTCTAATAGACTCAGCCATAGTCTTATTCATGCATGCTTCTCCCAACAAAAAAAATATTTTTCTCTGATACCAAATGGTGCAAGCACAGACAAGGTATCCACCTAAGGACAACTTCTAATTTTGTGATGCTTAGATATTCACTTAGACCAAGACATATAACTAGACCTAACATGAAAACAAAAATAGTATTTCAACTCTTTGTATTATCATTAATTCAATAATTACAATGGATAGTTCATATATATAACATCACACTACTATATAGGCTTACTTTATAAGACAAATGTGAAAAATAGAACACACACTGTTTTGCTCTACTCTCCTGTCCCCTACTCCACATAGCTTGTCCCCTTTCATAAACTAAATTATTTGACTAAATTATAGCATTCATATGACATTAACAACTTTATGGGGTGACTCTTAAACTTACATGACATTATAAAAATTTAAGATTCATTCAACCTTTAGTTTTCAATGTCAACACCTAACTATTAGTAACTATCATAAATTGTCAAGTGACATTTCAGGCTGATCACTAGTTAAAAACACCAACATAAATTTAGCATCATTAATATAATTTATGTGAAATTTTAAACATATATTATATCTAAATTTTATACAAACCTTACAAATTTAATTTATTTAAGGTTAACATAGGTCATTGCAAGTGAATAACAACTTCCAAGTGTCATACAATACACAAATGATGTTTCCAAGTTCAATGGTAGTTACTAGATATTCCAAAATTTTAAATTAGTTTGTAAAAATGATCTAAAATTTTAAACATATCAATATAACTAAATTTTATAATAACCCATTAAATTTGGTAACCTAATTATCACCTAAGTTATTCTGTAAGGTAGGGAACTGTCAGGCTAGACATAAGCCTTTTTTTAGCTCAATGATAGTTACATAAACTATCATAAATTTGGATATACTTATCAAATTGAGATAAAAATTTAAACACACCTTTTATTATACCTTTTATATCACTTTTTAATTTTTTTTGACCTAACTATTAATGAAAATATACCATAAGGTCATGAACCTTTTGTATACTAGACAAATGCATCACCTAACAGAATGACAATTTACAAAAACTATCATAACTTTTACCTCACTTGTCTAATAAATATGAAATTTGGAGAATATATAGAATAATACATTTTATGAAACCAATCCAAATTTAGTAAGCCAATTCTTACTTAGATATACCTTAAGGAAACCTCCTACTAATGAAATAAATGGTATGCCTCCATGATGAATCCAAATGGTATAAAATTTTGTGTAGAGGATGTAAATGTCATTAAATAATCTTCCACCAATTTTAAACATTTAATTCATTCTAAAACATAATCACAAGTGATAAAACCTACTTCTAGTGAAAAAGGTGGTATAACTATGCAGTGACTCCAAATAGTCTAAAAATTTATGTAGAAGCTATAAGTGTCATGTACTAAACTACCACCAAGTTTCATAATCTAATCCATTCCAAAACATAACCTAAAGTGATGAAACCTCATATAATTGAAACAACTAGTACACCTCCACAGTGTCTCTAAATGGTCTAAAATTTTATGTAGAAGTTGTAAGTGTCATGTGCTAAACTACCACCAAATTTTAGCATCCAATTCATTTCACAATATAATTTTAATTGAGGAAACCTTATGCTAGTGTAATAGTTTATACGCTTCTAGGGTAACTCGAAATTATTAAAAATCTAGTATAGCTTTTGTAAGTGTCATATGTTATGACCTTACAAAATTTTAACATCTAATTTTTACTATAGTTAAAGAAACATTACCAAAAAATACCCATGTCTTACCAGTCCATGCAGACTGATGAAACAAGCAAACTATCTTTGTACTTTTTACGTGACAAGGAATAATTTTACAAAATCATTCACAGAGGTTAACAATCTTAAGTAAACAAGGCCACAAACACAAACCAAAACAAAAATTTAAGCTAACATATTTTTGGTTGATGCAAGATTGCCCTTCTCCTTGGATGCTCCTATATCATAAACTAAATAGGGTAACTGTATACATTGAAAGTGTATGAAATAGGCTAGGATTAGCTTGTAACTATCATATCTATAAATATATATACTTAGAGAAGTTTAATAAAATAGATCCCAATGATGCCTAATGTTAGGGATGTGGCCAATGGATTTATATACTTAAAAAGAGGGGTACATATATCACCAATATCAAAGGAAAGGGTTTTGAATCCTTTAGGCCTATGACACAATTAAATATATCTAACAATATATCTATATAAGTAATATTTATTACAAATAAGAAATGTAAGTAGTTGTGCAAGTAAAGTAAACTAAACTAAAGGAGAAGTGTTAAAATAATCAAAATGGGTAAGGAGCCATGGTAAACAAATGAGGGTCTAGTAAACTTAATAATGGATAAATAGAAAGTTCAAGAAATCCTGTAGCCACACTAAGTATAAGTGTAGAGAAAGCTTAAACAAGGATACACACATATTCATTCACTAAGCAACAAGAAAAATCTATCTACTAAATGAAATAAATGAAAGAGCTAATTTTTGAAATGATTACCTTGATACATACCCATTGAGCCTCAATATCCCCTTGGCCAATTGTAATTTTCAAGATATTGTTGTGGTTGTGAAGACCTCTTTTTGTATCTCTGATACTTTCATAAGACAAGCTTCCTTCAAGACAAAATTCTAGGCTTAAGTCCAAATGTGAATTAAGGAATATGTATGAGTGAAATTAAAGTGAATAGAGTGTTGGGATATACTGGAATGAAAATTTGACTTGTATATATAGTGATCAATTACCCAAACCCACCATAAAAACTAGGCCAATGACATTGGCTTGGTTTGATGTAGTTAAAAGGAGTTAGCTAACATTGAACTATGTCAGCTAGGATGAAATAGTATAAAATGTAAAAACATACTCTTAGAACTACATCAAACTGGTTCATACAATATGAAGAGGGAAAAGGTGTGAATAGATTGCATCAGATTAGGCTGATGTAGTAGGAAATGAGGGTATTGACATGGGTAAGTGAGATGGGATGGAAGGAGATAGGTAGAAAGGAAAATATGAAGAATCTAAACTATAAATAGGAATGATATTATCATGGTATAGATAAAAACATATTGTGCAAAGCATTAAAGGCATGCCCACCCCTTTCCCATTGCACCCTTTAAGGTGTGCACTATAGGAGATTGAATCTTAACAAGTTACTACAAGAGAAAACATTAGTAAATGATAAAAGTGAAGAATATTATGTGAATAGATATGCCTTACTCAGAGCTCATCATTTGTCAAAATAATGTAACATGGGATGGTGCTTTAGGAAAAAGCATATAAATAGAATAACTAAGCTAATTGAAATAAATATTGAAATTAAATGCCAATAAAATAATAATTTAAAGTAACATATGCATACCTTGAATTACATTTATCGCTAAATGATTACATGAAAAAATCCTAGCCTCAATCGTGGAGGGTGCAACAATCGCATTTGAGAAACCCTAGGGATACAAGGCTAGAAATTGTAGCAATCAGACATAGAGATGCCAAAGTAAATAGAAAACTCTCAAAACTAATTAAGTCACATAGAAAATTATCCATCTAGGATTACAAGGGATAGATTAGAACTGAAATACCAAGGAAAATGAATAATGATAAATGAAGATCAGAAAGCTAAAAATCCAAGGCTACTTATGACCAAAAAATCTAAAAAATGTATCCAAATTAAGATAAGTAAAAATCCAAATCAAGCCAAGGACACACAAAAATTATTAATGATAATAATATCGACATCTATGTAATATAAATAGCAATCCATACTCAAACAAAGATGTAAATATGACATACAAAACATGAAATGGAATAATGAGACCAAATGGCCCATAAAAAGGTGAATATAAAACTCAAGGTCCCAAAATATAACTAAGAGAACTCTTAGAAATATAAGGAAATAACCAAGAGATCATTGGATAACAACTCAAATATGTAGCCTCTATTATGAAATGGAAAAACTAAAACTTCCATATTCTTACCATGTCTAAAGAGATGGATATGGGAAGTACAAAAATGGGAAAAAAATTATAAATATATCTGCCTATCAAGGGGGAAATTAAATGGTGGTGGGGAAAAGAGGGTGGAACCAAGGCAAATAAATGTTCATTAATAGAAACAAGACACTCAAATCAAGTTGGAAAGACTAATAATATTTCAATATTAATGGCCTTATAGAACCCTAACTAGAAACATAAGCTTGGGAAAAACCCATGAAGTGTGTGTGTGTGTGTGTGTGTGTGTGTGTGTGTGTGTGTGTGTGTGTGTGTGTGTGTGTGTGTGTGTGTGTGTGTGTGTGTGTGCGTGTGTGTGTGTGTGTGTATCACCCCATGAAGGCTAGCATACATGAAAAAAAAGGATCCTACCTTCCCAAAATGTATTCCCTACTCCTTAGGACCCCTTACAGAGTTGTTAGCCTACTACAAAGATTAGGTACTTATGTGCGAAGATAGGTGGCATTGAAATGTATAATGAGGTAAAATAGTGAGACATCCTACCCTAATCTACTAGCCTACCACACCCCAATGGATTTTAACTCTTTTGGATTTTTATATTCCTCCTCTATACATATTTGTAAAACTAAAAATTGGTGCTAAAGATTACTATCATAATAGAGCTTACACTTAGTCGCTATAGAAGAGGACCTAAAGACCATGGTGTTAAAAGACTCTTAGTCTTGAACTTTAGAAAAGAGTGCAATCTCAAAACCAACGTCAGTAAGCCCAAAATGATGTGAAAAATGGGGAATAATGGAAGTGGTCATTAAATAATTGGGTTACCCCAATATAAAAAAAAATGTATAAGGAAAAGATGATATAATGATAGGTAAGCATGAATCATCATCATGAGAAGTGATATAAGTGGCTCGGTTCATGAAGATGGACTATTATAGTTTTACCATAAAAGAAATATGGCTGATTCTAAGTGAGGGACAAAATAATTTCTATTGTTGTCTTATCATTTGGATAAGACACCTAGCTAAGGTTGGGAGTAAGAGCAATCTATGAAATACATTTATGAGTGTTTGTAAGGAAGCCTTGGTCCTATTCAAGGTCTTACAATATAATTCAAAAATAGAAAATCTAAGAGGCGTAAGTAAAGGACCAAAAGGTTATATAATGAGAGTTAAAACCACAAAATAAAAAGAGGAAATAAGGATTGACTGAAGAAATAAAACATTGATGGGTGTTTGTGAGGAAGGCTTGGTCCTATTCGAGGTCTTACAATGAAACTCACAAATAAAACAACCCATAGGCATAAGTAAACATAAAAGACATCAGGACATAAAATAGGTGTTAGGGATAATGTATAAAAGGGAACCTAGAGGTGTGAAGATTTAAATGAAGGTTGAATCTATAGTATATGTTAGCTCCACATTATATATATAAAACTAATGATAAAATGCAAGTGATAAGTATAGGAAATGGAAATAAATA
Organism: Torreya grandis; assembly: GCA_037957365.1. NCBI lineage: Eukaryota > Viridiplantae > Streptophyta > Pinopsida > Cupressales > Taxaceae > Torreya > Torreya grandis. Next base: position 697,790 of record JARHVA010003771.1, on the reverse strand, counting down.
CATGAAATTAAAGCTATATCAAACATATAACTAAGAAAAATACTTTTTCAAAAATTACGTGTTGGTTGGTTCTTTAAAGACATGTCCTTCATTTGTTTGTAATATATAAGTATTGGGTCTAAGGATGTCTTTGATTAAGTAGAGACACCACCATGTTTTTGAAAATTAAACTTATATATCATGGGTGTAGTCAAACTTTAACACTAATCCTCCATCATTGAAAGTACAAACTTTGACCTTTTTATTATGTTGTTTAACAATGTGAGCTTTATATTGGTGATTATGCTATAAAGTAGCCATACATTATTTGTCAAGGAGATCTAAGGCATGATGTCATAATTCGATAATCTCTTCATCAATAATTATGTCATGAAGATAAATGTATAATTATAGTAACTCAACTTATAATGGTTAAATGGCTTCAGAGTCATAGAGTAGAAAGAATGGAGTTTCCCCAGTGGTAGTATGGTACTAGTACAGTAAGCCCAAACTGCATGATATATATTGAGGTGTTAGTTAGAACAATAATACCTAATAGTCTTTTGAAATATATTATTAAGGATTTTGTTATTGGATTCAACTTGACCATTGCACTTAGGTTGATACGATGTCAAAAATTTATGAGTGATTTTGAATTTTGCACATAAATATTTCATGTCTTTATTTTTTAAGTTCCCACCATTGTCATATATGATGGTGTTAGGATTCCAAAAAATGACATATGATTTAATTAAGAATGAATTTGGATACAATAACACTAGTAATGTTTACCAGGGCATAACTTATACCCACTTAGTAAAGGACTATATGGTTGTAATGATGAATACATGACCATATTGTGATCTAGGTAACTTTCCAATGATATCTAATCCCCACATAGAGAATGGCCAAGGACACTCCAAGGTTTGAAGCTCAGTCAAACGAGAGTGAATTAGGTCACCATGGAGTTGTCAAGGATTACACTTTTTAGTGAAGGTGATCATGTCTTTTTTGAGAGTAGGCAATAAATATCCCATCCATAAACATTTACAGGTTGTAGTGTGTTCACTAAAATAGCTAACATAAATTACCCTGTGCACTTGATCAAGAAGAGAGGGAAACTCATTTTGAGTAACATAATGGAACAAGGTACATTTATAATTGTAGACTAAAATTTTACCCTAGGTTAAATTGGGTTAACATTCCTACATGTTTAAACTTTTCATAAGGTCCCCTGGGTTTAAAAATGGTCAACATGGTCCTAAATGAAGTCAAGTCATAATTTGAGGTTCACATAATATGTTCTAACCTTTGTTAGACTTGTCCATTTGTCTTAATGTCCTTTTATGCCACATTTCTTGTCATGTTAAGGAATTGTATAGTTTTCAATAAAAATACAAATGTGTCAATAAGTAAACTAATGTACCACATGTCATAGAATGTCAAAGAGAGGCTTTGAAACTAAAACATTTCAGGTCCAACATAAAAAAGAAGATCATCTATAAAAATTTAGTTTTAGTTGTTTTTATAGACTAAGGTCACTCATCTTTAGGTGTAATTTTTTTAAATAAGGTGTCATGGCATCTTGACAGGTCATTTTGAGGCTTAATTAGCTTCAACATATCAAAAATTTATGAAAACTAATTTCTCTCTCCTATCGTTCCCTTGGACAACTTAGAAAGGGTCAATGGTTTTCATTTGGTATGGACAGGAGAAGAGGATTTGGAGTGAGTGCACTTAGTGGATGTTAGTGATAAATGTGAGATTAAATTTCATGGTCATGGTTTTAGGAATGGTAGATTTTTCTTTATGAATAATCATTAAGATTTTTAATACCTCTAAACTACCTATGTAATCCTAATGGCTCAATTTTTCTCATCTAGTTGCACTTTGGATATTGGTTTATGTGAATCAAGTAGTGTATGTAGAATTTCAAATCATATCCACCCATTTAATTATGGATTCAACCTAGTTTGGCATGTGTGATCATAAAAGGATAGGAAAAATCATTCTCTTATGCTAGAAGTAAATACCAATGAAAATTGAGAACAATGTTTTGATAGTTGCATGTGAAGGTGTGAAGTGGAAGTTTTAAAACCAACTTGAAATGAATACCTTTATATTGCAATGTGTTTTCTAAATCTTATTTGATCATGCAGGCACCTGGTTTGAGGTCATAATGGACCTATATCCTCACTATCATCTATAGGCAAAGTGCATATTGAGTATGTATGTCTCAAAGGTTAGAGGTATCAATGATTTTTGGAGAGTCAAGTTATACATTATGAACTCTACAATAGGTCTTTATCACCTTTAGGGCCTATAACATATTCTACCAATTGAAGAAGAGGGCTAAGTATTTAAAACTATGAGACCACTACCTATAGTCAAACCTAGATGAAGAGTTACATGAATGAGAATACCATAGAGACTTGAGCCATTAATAAAGTGGAAAGATATTTAAGAAATGATATTTCTAGGCCTAACTACAAGATGGATCTCATATCTACTTGTTGAGATGGTAATACATCTTCAAACCTAAACCTAAGATCAAACACCTAAGTTCAATGTTCATAGATTGGGAGAAAGGTGCAAGGTACAGTGTTGAAAAAAGTTGTAAAGTTGAAAGGTTTACCTTAATTTATATGAAAATGGATTTTGATCCATGAAGTGTTATCTCATGGTGGAAGTATATGAGGTATAGGCAAGCCTAATAGATTAATTGTTTCAGCCTAGGCCTAAGGGTAACATTTTGACATAAGAGGAGATGATTAGGTCAAGAGAAGATGATGGTAGAATGGGTTTTCAACTCAGTGAAAATCTTGATGGAAAAAATCATAGAACTAAAGTGCCATTAGGCCAAAATGAACCTGAAACAATGCAATTTACAAGTAACACCTAGTGCATTGATGGTAAAAGGATGATTGTAGGGTCTCAAGGCAAAAATGAGTCTATCCAGGTATGAAATGGTCCTAGTGACCTTAATAAAAATTGAAGGTGTGAATTACATTACTTAGACATGTATAATAACCTACATAAATCCCTTTATTCCTCTAATTACCACCTATAATTTGACTCAGGAGATAGACTAGCCTAGGCTAATGAAGGATGCATGTTTGAAAGGTAAGCAAAGGTATAAGTTGAAGATGATCATGTAGGAATCACTCTAAGAGTGATAATACCACAATATCATGTGATTCTCAAAGATAAATAAGATATATTAAGGATTTATCCAAGCTAGGTTTCAAAACCACATACCCAATCAATTAAAACCCTACACATAGTCATAAGCCTATAACTAGTTTTGAGAATTTGAAGTGTTGAGGGATCTAAAAGCATGGTTAGGATTTGAAACTTGATTCATGGGGTCATAATTATTTATAATATACCTACATGATATCCTTTAGGTTATACTAACATTGAATGTGCTCACTATTTTATCCCAGACTCGAGTCACTCCATAAGTAGTACAACTTGTAGACCTAGTAAATTGATGGTAAAAAGATGGATGACAAAGTCTTGAGGCACTTTGGGATGATGTGTAGGGTTGAATTTAAGGTGAATAAGTGTTTATAATATCCTACAGTAATCATGACCACTCATACGTGGTCACATACTCAGAAAAAACATAGTCTATGCCTATGAGACCTAGAACTAGGCATGAACCTCGAGCTTCTAACTTCAATCCTATGATCAAGTGATCTACCAAAATAATGTAGTAGATTTCATGGGAAATTGGAGGGTTGATGAGATTCATCATTTTATATAAAACAACTTAGATTGGTCATTTTTAGCCTTAATTAGTCTCAGGGGTGTCCAGAATGCATAATAGCTACCTGAGAGATAACTTATTTCACTCATATCTATACGGATGAGATGCATGGGGTATTAATAACTTAGGGATAGTTGATGGAGGTCATGTAATTGAAATCCATGGAATTGTTTTGAAGGTTAGGGTCTTAACCTTTATGAACCATTTCTAAGAACCTAAATGACCTAAAACCCTCATAAGAGCTCGATGAGGAAAAGATGAAGAATAATGCATCCATAAGGGGTAAAGTGACCTAGGAAATGATTTGGACCTACTTGGAACTCTTTGAGGATCCTTAACACTCAATTTTTTTGTACCATCACTTGTATAGATGGGTCAAATTCTATGATTTTTACAAGATTTAAAGTGATTTAAAGGTGCATAAGGGAATAGATGAGTGAAATCCATGGTGTAATGTGTGTGGATATGTATTACAAATCTTAAAACCCCATTATTACCTCAATAATGCATGGAGACTCCTTTGATAATGTAGTTGTTGTAGGCAATCTTGAATAGAATAATGAGAAAGAAGGTGACTACCAAGTTGGAGATAAGTAGTGTGATATTGAGTTTTTTTGAATTCTATATCATAGACCAGAGGATAAAGAAGTTATGAAAATGCGTCTCACATCTTTGCAATGAATTTCCTTGAGAGTGTGTAAGTCACCTAAGTGAGAAGTATGAGAGTTTAGGCCTAGAGGGTTAGTGAGTGACTACAAGAAAGTAATAACAAGTGGAAAAGAGAAGGTTATCAGTTGGAGGGGTGCATAATGACCTACACCAATCATTTTTCCATATTCTCAAGTTAGTACACATGTGTCATTTAAAGATAGTTCAAGATAGTTAAGTGGATTCCTCATCAAGAAGACCATTTCAAGATGGACAATGAAGTATCCCTATGCCAATTTTAGGAAGATGTCATATTTTATATTGACACTTGTTCAAGAGATCTTCATGATTTTTTTCTAACTCTTTCTCCTACATTATATATAGGCTTCAAGACTTGAAAATTGGCATTGTGACTCTTCAACATCACTCTTTCTCTCTCTTCTTCTATTGATCTATATATTAAAGCCATTTTGGCATTATAAACTATCCACAATTGGTATGACAAAGCCTTGCTAGTTTGACATCTTGTTTTACCTTTGAATAAAGTTATTAAGCTAGTTCACCCTCTAAAATTCTTTCCTGAGTATGTCAAGTAGTCCATTTGGATGACAAGTGATGATTTTTTCTCCTTGATTCCATTCTTCTCTTGCATGTTTTATGTAATTAATGTCTCTTCTAACAGGTCTCATGAAGTGTAAATGTTTGTTAGGTGTCTTTGAATCATGCAGGATATTAGTAATGTCTAAGATCAGACCTATTATTCACGCACCTTTGGAAATTCATGACAATCTACCTCCATGTAGAAACACTTATGCTAGAATAATCTTGAGTTGAGATCAGTTTTAGTAATATGCCTTTATAGTGAAAGTTTCAAGTATGTTTGTGGAGATATCCTTGGTGTATCACCTCCATTAGTGTAGGTTAATTTTATGTTTCTTTCTTATTTTTTCACTCCAACATGTGATTATACTAGTGTAGTTGAGAGCCTAAACAAATAGATCAAGGGAGCTAGCCCATCATGTAGAGATCTATCTCTTGTAACAATATGCCTATATTTAGAGATATTTCCATGTTATCCCAAATTTAAGAATGTCTAATTGACTTCTCTAGAGTGAAAATTTAAGATATAACAACAATTATGATAATAAAGGATATTGTTTTAAAGTACATATTTGTAGGCTTTCTTGTAGAGTCTAGTCTTCTCATGAGAGTTAGCCTCTAGAGGATAGGTATGGTGTTTAATGAATTTTATGATGTTCTTATACCACATGATTTTTTGAGTAGTGGTGGCCTTGTTGTGGAAAATAAGAGATTCATCCTTAGACTGTAGATTGAATAGAGATTTACTCATATGAATGAGGAACTATGGTTTATGTAATGCTTACTGAGGATGAAAAATAAAGGCTAGAGAAGTGAGAGAATCAACTATAACATTTTATTCTCATGGGATTTATTCAATAGTGAATGATGAAATATATTTATTAAGTGTAGAGATAAGTTGATAATAAGTATTGGGATTTTCATGTTTGCATTGATATTCACCACTGACATGAAGACATTGAGTTATGAATCACCTAAGACATGTAAGTATGGGATGTCTAAATCTATGGCTGATTTCATCCCAAGGACTAGAGTTTAATATTTAACCATGTTATTTATGACTTTGAAGTTTAATTAAAATTCTAGAGAAATGATTTTTATATAAGGATTAGCTAAGACACAGCCTGCACTAGCTCCTTAAAGGTAGTTGGCTCCATCAAATTGAAACTAAAAGTTTACTCATGCAAGTTAATTGTAACTTCGAGTAATTATTCAATGATGACTTTGGATTTATGTTTTGAAACTAAAATTTTAAGATATTTGAGTATCTATGTCTTGATATTAGCTGTGAATTTATGAAAATAGTCTTTAATAGAAATAGCTTGGTTGAGGCCTTTAATAAAAATGATCTCTTTATCGAGAAGAATCTCCTGAAGGTAACTTGTATTTGGGATGGGAACATAAACATAATTCAAAATACATTGGTAGTACCATCCATTTTCTAATTCTATCTTGAGGAAAGAAATCTTAGAAAAATAAGTGATGAAGGGGATCAAAATAAACAATGGTGTAAGTGGTCTGATAGATCATGTAATTATAAATATTTTCAGCTATGAAGTAGATTGCGAGATAGTTTCATTCCCCTTACATGTAATGAGTTTCATAATCTACCAAATCATGATTAGTTTAGTAAATGGCATACTCTTTGCCTAATTCATCATGTTGCATGAGCATTGCCCCAACTATTATGGGGGTAGATGGTGTATGAAATATGAGAGAGATATCACTAGAAGTTGGTAAAATAGTATGAGGATGCAACAATTATTCATTTGTGTTTTTAAAATATTTTTGACATGCATCAATCCATTTGAGAGAAATACCTTTCTTAAGGAGGTAGTTCACCAGATAGATGTGATAATAAATCTTGGGGACAAATCATCAAATTTACCTAAGTTTCCAAAGATAGGTAAAAATTACATGAAGGGATAGATGGATAGGAATTTTTACAATAGTGTTGATTTTGGTGGTATCTACATCTATCCCTCAAAAGGAAACCAATAATCCTAAGATATTTCCATATGTAACACTGAAAATGCATTTGTAAGGATTTAGTCAAACTTTGTATTTGATGAGATGGTCAAAGATGATAGCAAGATCATGAAGATGATTTTCAAAATGATTTAATTTATCAGTAAGGTCATCCACATAGGTTTTGACTATTTTTTTTATGGATGAGATCATGAAATATATGGGTCATCACATGTTGGTAAGTGGCTCTGGTGTTTCTAAGGCTAAAGGGAATATTAAAATAGCAATAATTTTCCCATTTATTATTAAAGGTGGTTTTGTGTTGATCTTTGGGGGTAAATTTATTATGATTATATCCCAAAAAACCATCCATGAGGGAGATCATCTCATAGTCAGCTGTAAAATCAACTATGGCATCAATCGGTGGTAAAGGGAAATTATCTTTAGGACATTCTAAGTTGGGATTATGAAAGTTAATGTAGTTGTGAATGACCATAACAAAAAATTTATGAATGGGAACAATGTTATATATCCATTCTGAGTAATCTATATTTTTTATGGACTTAACATCTAAAATATTGATAATTTATCTATGACATAAGGTGAAAATATTATGAGGAATGTTTCATTGATTTTGGCACATAGGCTTCACATCAAGATATGTAATGATTTATGGAAAACTATGCTAGGGTCATTACCGTGCATGTCTACATAAGAACAAAAAAAGGCTTCATAATATTTGTCAAAAAATAGGTTGAAATTATCTTTCTCTTCATGACAAAGTTCTTTAGAGACAAAAATTGGTTTAAGAGAGGGAGTTGTGCAATAGTTAATCATGAAGGTTTCCTCAATAAGCATGGATTTTTTTTCTTGGAAACGGTATGAAGTGGGAAGAAGTGTAGAAATAGGATGCATTTTGAGATCAATGCTAGGAACAAAATTATTGAAACAAGGAGCCTTTTTCCAAAAAATTCCAACCTTGTGATGTTGGCAAGTAAGTTGAGGCTCTTTAGCATGGAGTAATTCTAAGATAACTTCATCACTAGGTAGCATGGGTAAAGGTCCATAGTATTTGACATTGAATTTGAGGTCTAAAATTTTATTATATTTGTTGTGAAACTTAGAATGAGTTTTTATTAAAATAGTGGATTTAGAATCTAAAATAATTTTAGGGGGAAAAGTAGAAGGTAAATAATTTGATTGTACAGTATCAACCAACTAGTATATAAGAGTTGGACTGAACTAAATTAATTTTTTGGTATAATCAGTAGTGATAATAATAGTTTAAACTATATAAGGCTAGATGATACAGTCACAAATTTGAGAGATAGAGGGATCGATATCAAGTTGGTTAATAGTAGTGTAACTATGTTGAATGGTATTTAGCTGGTCAATGCCATCAAATGTGGGAATAACAAAAATTTATTAAACAATCCATGGAGTGTTTACCAAGGGTGGCTTAATAGGAGGGACACAATTTTTAGGTTTTGGTTTAGTGTCACTAGAATAAGAGAGTGCATGCATTTTATCAAGGGTCTTTTGATAATTCATTACATCTAAGTCATGTGATTGGGATTGCACCATAATGTAGGCATCATCATAAGATGGAGAGATGTTACATGCATGAGAACCTAGATAAACAATTTCAGTTAAAGTGTCTTTGGTAGAGACACCCATGTTACTAAAAGTGCAAAGGGACATTGTAAATGGTCTTGAAATAGTTTAGCTAGCCCATATTCATTGCAAGTGAATTCATCTTCTATGTAATTGGATTCATTAACATTTCATAGGGGAGGACTATCAGTATCACCATTAATCAAAGGAATAGTCTTATCTCAAGGAAGGAAAGAAGGAGGAAGCCATTTATAAATGTAAGGAGATAGTTGGGTCATATTGCAAAGGTTTTGAAACTCATTGGGTTTGTCATCATAAAAATTCATAAGATTGATAAGTATATTAGGATTAATATTGACAAATTTAGGGAGAAGTGGAATGTTAATATGAGGAATATTAGGAATGTGATACTAAGTTCTAGGATTAGGAAGTTGTATGCCTTATGAGTTGGGGTTGGCTTTAGATTTGTAAGATTTTTTTATTATGGATGAAATTTATGAATTTTTTACTAAAAGATGTGATAACTCTCATGTGATGAGACCATGGATAACCTAAAAGCATGTTGTGGGAAAGTGGAAGATTTAAAAACATAATATTGGTGTGTATTGTTTTGGGTTTCATAGTGAAAGGGATCCAAATACAACCAAGAGGATTTTGAATAGTTTTTTCAAATCCATGACAAGTCAGTCTAGTTTGCTTTAGATTATCTTTGGAGTATGAAATTTATTGGAGTATCAAAAGGGATGTGATGTTAATGTCATATCCCTCAAGAAATTTATTTTTAAGGTATTATTGATTCCAATCTTATTACAGAGGGGTGGATCATCAACTCAGAAGAGGATTTCATTACTAATCATATCATCTTTAGGAAACTCGATGTAAGGTTTGTTCGAGGAAGAAGATTGAGAAATGGTTTTGATCACATGAACTTCCATAAGCATGGTATATTTTGAGGTTGGGATAAGTATTTCAAATTCACTAGGTGGGGGATATTCTAGTCTTATAATTGTTGCATAAGAAACTTGTGATGAAAAGGATAAGTTCTCATAATTCCATTAAAGGAATTTTATAAGGCATAAATTTAATCTCATATAGAAAATTACATTATGGTTTATGGTTAGAGCTAGCAAAAGGATTAGATTAAGTATGAAAATTGTTTTTAGTAGGAATGCAAGAATTAGGTTAAGGCTTTGATGGTGGAGATGACTCATCATTAATTGGTTGATCCAAGGATGAAGTAGGATTGGTTATAATATGCTCAAGAAGTTTTTCTTCCTTAAATTATTTCTTAAGTTTGGTAACAAAATCCTTGTGAGAAGGATTATAATTGTAGTTAACCTTTAAAACATTCACATAGTAGAAATTAGTATAATATTGGTCATAGTTAGCATCAATAGCATAAAAGTTTCCATTAGAATGTTATACATTAGAATCAAATAGTTGAGAAGGTATTTGAAAATTTTGATTTAAAGATTTGAAATTATAGGTTTGCTTTTGGGAATATTTAAGATATTCCTTATGGAAATATTTGATAATAACATCATGGTCAAAATTTTATCCAAACATGAGGGATTCTGAATTTTTTTGAAGGTTGCATCATGTCCTATGAGAGTGACTAATGTCAGCATGGAACCAACAAAACTTATTATGGTTATACCATGGTGGAGGGGTAGTTTTAGAATAGAAAATGGTTTTAGATGGAGATAACAACTTCTTCATTTTTGACCCACTAAAGGGAGGGTAGGAGGGAAGTTGAGTATCTAAATGGGTTGCTTCTACTTTAGATTGAGGAGGCTTAGATTAAGGTTTATTGATGGTGATTGCATTAGTTGTAGTTTGGAAAGATTCATTTTTGGGATTTTGAGTAGGTTCAAATTGATCCATAATGAAATAATGCCTTTTTACTTGATCAAAATCTTATTATAAAGTTTGGGGATAAAAAATACTAACCTTGTATTGAAGGGGAGTTTTAAGAGTAATGACAAAGAGTTTTAAAATATTATCATCACTCATGTTATGTTCTACTTTATGATATATAAATTTTAATCATTTGATGAAAGTGTGAGTACACTAGGAATTTTCTTAGGATTGATGAAACAACTAAAGATATTTTTAGGAAGATCATGTTGAAATCATTTAACTAGAGCATTGACTAAATCCCCTAGTTGTGTAATGGAATGTATAAGAATTTTGTTATACCATTCTAGTGCATCTTCATAGAAGGTTTTGAAGAGAAGTTTATTAGTATCAAAGGTATTGGTTTGAACCCGTTCCTTATATATATTTCCATAATATTTAAGGAAGAATGTAGGATCTTTAGTAACATCATATGTGATAGTTGAAGAGATGTTTCCAATGTCTATGTAAATAATTAGGGGGGATAAAGGCTCATTTTGAAGATGTTGAAGCATTTTTTTATGCATAGGAGGTTGAGGGATGATATTCCCATTGGAATATCTAAGAGGGGAAGGTATAAAATTATGATTTTCTTGATTCATGATGATTTGAGGTTGGCTATCCATTTACAAAATGTCATTTTACATCTGGAGCATCTAGGAACTATTATATGCTTGCATAATGGTAATTTGTTGAACTATTTGTGCAAATACTTGAGTTGTATCAATAGGTGGGGTTCTATTAGAGGTATTAGGATGGGGATTACCAACACTAGTATTAGAAAGAAGATTCCAAACATTATTGTTAGTTTTCCTAACTATGGTAGAAAAATAATAAGGAAGTTTAGTGAAACTACCATTATTTTTAGTAGTATAAATGATATTATCATCAATAGTTCTAAAGATCTTGGAGTTATATAGATCATTAGTTTGGTTGATTTCAACAATGTTACATAAAATCTATCTATACCAATTTTGGGAATATTTGCACTATGAAGTGTTGTATTCAATGGTGGATAAGGTAAGAAGAAAATAATAACCCATTTAGAATCTGAATGAGTTGAGGCTAGTAAGGAATATATTAAGAGGTGACATCATGATGCTATGTGGGTTGTAAAGTAGATAGTAAAATATATATTTTTACAAAAAATAGGCAGTATCAAGTTTGGCTAATGCATCATTTTACGGGTCTGGCATGAAATAATGTATCAACTTGATTGATGTAATATAGGGGAAAATGGTGATGCTACTGGTAGTTGGACTAAACATACTTTATTATTCTAGTCAATGTTGTATCTTAGAAACTAGATATAATCAAAATATATCAAGTAGGTTGATGCAATTTGATAGGGGTAAAATGATAATTTATCAAGTTGGTGATGCAATTGAGCAAAAGATGGCTAGTGAAACCAAGCAAGAAGGAGGTATGATCTAACAACCTATTTTAGACTAGTTGATACAATCTAGAAAAAGGAATTTGAGTCTAACAGACTGTATTGAATTAGTTCATACCATTAGGAAGTAGGTATAATTAGGTTGTATTAGGCTTACCAATGCAATCATAAAAGAAACATTGTATTCTAACATATTATATTAGATTGACTGATGCAATTAGTCTGACAAAAACAAACTATAGTTGATTGGTCAATAAAAGTGGCTCTAAGATGGTAAATAGTTAGATTGTATTGAATTGATTGACGTGATCATAGATGTAAACACATGGAAACATAGTGAGATGATCGATGTAGTTCACATACACATGTAACTATATAGATAGTGGATGATGCAGTTACAACACACATCATAAAATCATATTGATGCCTACAGATGTAGTTTGAAATATAAAAAATAATTCAAGAAAAAAGTTAAATCTAACTAACTTTATGAAAATAAGACCATGTTATGTACTAAAATGATTTGATTGATAGTGTGGGATCTCAAATCTACTTATTTATTACTTAATATTAGCCCAATGTTTTAGAGCACTAACCAATGAGACTAAACCTTACCTATATCCCACTAACCTCAATTTCAAGGGTATGATGAGAGTAACTTCCATTGGTGATATGATCCTATTAGGTGCACCACAAAATTAAATATATGGTTGGTTTCACAAGGTTCAATAAAAAAGGAATCCTAGGTGTTTCTAGTATACCGGGAGGTATGTGGAAACTAAAGTCAATATTTAGTGTTGTAAGTATTGGGTAAATCCTCTCACACCATGATGTCTTGTAAAAATACAACACATAGCCCTATGTGATAGTCACTAAGTAGTTCAAAAACTACTATAACATAATTTCTAGGGAAAACAAAACAAATAAAAAATAAAGCTCAAAAATCAATGTTGAAAAAACAATTTTTGTATTTAATGAATTGAAATAATTAGATAGTCAATAGTAATGAAATAAATTATGATAAAAATGAAACAAATAAAACTACATCAGGCTAGGTTGATGCAGTTACAAACAAAAAATACAACTATATCTATTAGTGTGTAAGGTTTTCCTATGCTTTTGTTTATCTTGCTTAGGTGTGTGTTTTTTGTGTACATTAGGGAAGTTTATCCCACATGTATGTGGATGTTGGATTTATTCCTTTCTTCAACCTATTTTTGGGAAGTTAGTCCCACATGTATGGTGTGTTTAAATTACACTATCTTCCACCTATATATATACATATTCACCTAGTCATTTGTATGCAAGGTGAGCTATTCATACAGAGTATTGATATTTTTTATCTCAATCCTTTTGTAACAATTACCATGTATGATTTTAATTACTTGAAACTTCATTATTGTGTACACTTGCTTGACTTGTGTGATCACTAAATTTTTACATTCACTTGATCCATAGATCCTTGTATCCATCTAATATGGTATTAGAGTGCCAATTCATTATTCATGATTGTCTAGTTTGTTTTATGTTGTTAATTTTTATTTGAAATACCAAGTTTCTCATTTGAAAATATAATTTGATATGCTAAAAAATCTAATCTATATCTGGGTTCTTGTTTTATTTTGGATCCACTCTCTCTTGTTTGCATTAGATCTTCATTTATTTTTTATGTAAACTTAGTTTTAGAAGTTGGTCTTAAAGATATATGATATTTCAAATATAAAAGAGATTTTGTTTGGAAATTTATAGGCTGATCCATAAGAGTAGGCTTATCCAAAATTTACTCTTTTTAAAATAGTTTTATCTCTTTTGAAGACTCTACTCTCTATGTATGGAGGAGAGGCTTGTATCATTGGACATCTGAATCCAAATCTTCCATTTACAAGTGCAAATTTACATTTTTCATTAAAAAACACATATGTTCTTCAAACACCTCTAATCATGCCAATTTTTTTCTAGGTTTTGTGTGCTTTGTTTTTAGTTTTCCAAATCATTTTGAACTTTTTAATTTAATTAATATTTTAAAAAGTTATCATAGTTTTACTAACTACTACTAAAAAAACAATATAATATAGAAATTGTTGCTAAAGATTTTTTATTGTCTTTTAAATAAAAACAATATATTGCGGGTAGATTGATTAAGACTTTGTAATGCTCTATGGTTTGATTCTGGTTCCAATGACTATTTTCAAGGCTATGTCTACTCCTTTTTTACTCAAGTGCATTTAAATTTTTATACAAACTCATTAAAATATGCCATTAATGATGAGAAAATGGATTTAGTAATAAATTTTGATTAGATTCTTGGATTTGAGTGTTATTTTTGTCAAAAGTGTATGATTTTCCATGCCCATTCCATTGGTTCCATTTTTTAATTTTTACTAAAATTATAGAGTGCCAAATATGGGTGGTTACCCATTGATAGTTATGAGGGGGCATTCTTGTCTTTATGGATCTTATTAATGTTGTGTGAATTAATTTAGAGAAATATTTGTCCTGGAAGAATGGGATAATGAATCATTACTTAGAACATGATCTAATACCCTATCTCCTTGGAATCATCCCTGATCTAAGTGACTATAAACATAAAAATGCATGGTTTAATAATAATGACATGTTATAAGGACTAATAAGTCTCACTATTTTTGAGGGTATCTTGTATAAGAATGAGTACTTTGAGTGTTATTTCACTGCTTGGACCTTCATTTGAAAGCTACATGGAGACATTAACTCTTTATTTGAGAGTGATGCTTCCTTATAAAACCATTCACATGTTCATGATAGAAATCCTTCTCCTCCTTTAGATACCCCATTTATGGTTTATGACTCTTGCATTCCAACATTGGTAGCTTCATCCACTCGTGTTCATATTATGGATGCACTTATACCTATTACTAATTCAAATTGCAGTATCGCTTCATCAAGATATTTTAGAGATTCTACATGGTAGGATATTTTATGGAATGTGCAGTGTAGTCCTATGACAGACACTAAGATTTCAACCTTCCCTATTGATCTTATAGAGTTCACAGTTACTCCTTCAAGAGCTTCTAGTGATTCTTTATAGCAGTATTATATATGTCTTCTAGATTCACCTTATTGGGACACGTTTTTAGCTAACATCTATTCTTTATTTTTATAATCTCACATTTTAGATCTAGATGACATCATTGAGGACATTTTTATTCTCTTTGATGATAGATATATTGAAATTGAATCTTCTTACTTAGATGTAATGAGGGTACTTATACACTCCCCTGCTCTCTCTCCTTAATTTTATGCTTCCTTATTTCTATTTTCTATAGTTGGTCATGTGATTCTTGATTAGACTTTTCACATTATAATACTACCAGGGAGACATTTGAGCATTTTTTAGTGATTTACATCCTTATTCCTACTTGCATTCCACTTGAGTGGGAATTCAATATTTTGATTACTTAAGGTTTCTTTTTTTCAAAAGGAAAATACATCATTTATAGCAGAGGGAACCACTATAACATTCACCATGTGACATTATACATTTACCTTCTCTCTCTTCTTTTTGGAGGCACATATGAGCTCTATTTTACATGATACAGGGTAACTACAATAGTTTTGGCATCTAGTGGGGTCTTTTAACCCTAAATTCTTATTTTATATCTTTGGGTGTGGGTTCCTATAGTTTTTATCCTTACTTATACTTTATGAGAGATTGATATGTACTTGGGTACCTCATCAGGCCTTGTTTTAAGGACCCATTTATTACATCAACCTAAGATATGGTTAAGGGGGTGTTGGTGTGTAGGGTTTTACTACACTTCTATTTATCTTGCTTAGGTGTGTGTTTTTTGTGTATATTAGATAAGTTTATCCCATGTGTATGGGGATGTTGGATTGATTCCTTTCTTCCACCTATTTTTGGTAATTTAGTCCCACATGCATGGTGTGGTTAGATTACACCTACCTTCCAACTATATATGTACCTATTCACCTAGTCATTTGTATGCAAGGTGAGCTATTCATATGGAGTATTGATATTTTTATCTCAATCCTTTTACAAAAAATTTCATGTATGATTTAATTTACTTGTATTTTTAGTGTGGTGTGCACTTAATTGAATCATGTGATCACTCAACCTGTACATTTAATTGATCTGGAGATCCTAGCATCCAATATAATAATATCAAGTTGGTTGACACAATCTATGCAAACATAGAGTAGGTTGGGATAACTAATACCACTCACAAATAGGAATGAAGCTATATTGTACTAGTAGATGTAGGTTTATAGAAAAGGAAGAGTTGACATAGAATTGTATCACATTTGGCTGATAAATTTGGCTAGAAAAGATGAAGCTGACACAAAATTGTATCACATTTAGAAAATATAGTTGGATAAAAAAGGGAAATTGAGATGAAACTATATAATGTTGGATTTTATAATTGGATGAAAAAGGAAAATTGAGATAGAACTGTATTAGGCCTATCTGAGGTAGTTGGCTAAAAGTGTGAAGGAAATAGCGAGATTCATGTTGGGTTCACCATAATGTATGCAATGGGATAGGATTATCCCTTAAATATACTATATCTAAAGATATATACTCAAATAAGGTTAATCAAATAAATCCCAATGATACTTAATGTTTGGGATGTGACTAATAGATCCATATACCTAGCAATAGGGGTACCTATATCACCAATATAAAAGGAAAGGGTTCCAAATCCTTTAGGCATATGACATAATGAAATATATCTAACTAAACCTATATTTAAGTAATATTTATTGCTAACAAGCCATATAAGTAATTGTTCAAGTAAAATAAACTAAACCAAATGGGAAGGTTTAGAATATTCAAAATGGGGGTCTAAACTACCTAATAATAGAAGAATGGCAAGTTCAAGTAATCCTATATCCACATAATGTATAAATGTAGAGAAATCTTATACAAGGATCCACACACATTCATTCACTAAGCAACAAGAAACATCTATCTACTAAATTAAATAAAGGAAAGAACTAAGATTATAAATATTTACCTTGATGAGGACTCATCGAGTCTCAATCTCTCCCTTTGCCAATAGTGCTTTGAAATATATTTTTGTGGTTGTGAATAAACCCTATTGGATCTCCAAAAATTTCACAAGACAAGCTTCCTTCAAGATAAGATTATAGGCATAAATCATCTAAATGTGAATTAGGGTAGATGTGTGATCAAAAATAAAATGAATAGAGTGTGTATGATATGTTGGAATGAAAATATAACTTGTATATATAGTGATAATTTACCCAAAGACATCAAAACACATGTCCCAAGAGTGATTTTCTAAACACACGTAACAATGGCCAAACTACAGCTATTTTTAGGTGCCAATTATGCAATTTCCATGATGATTATTAAAACTATTGGGATAATGTACAAAACCACCATGATAGTTATTTAAACTAATGGGATGGTTGTGTGAAATACCTTGATAGTTTTGTTGTGCTCCATTAAATTTTTTTTATTTAGAAAGGTTAAGCTCAAAGTTTGAAAACTTGACACTTGGATTAGGCCTAGAGATAAGTAAAAGAGAAAAAAGAGGGAGAAGACTATGTCTAAGCATACTATTATTCATAGATGTCCTTGTATCATCATTTAATATCTCAAAATTTTACATTGTGTAAAATTTAGGTACAAACATATCTCCCCTCATGGAGGCATCTTGCCATGAGTTGGTGAGGTAGTTTTATCTAAGTATAGGTGTACCAAAAATAAAAAGGAGGGTTAGAGAGATTACCTCACTTGCCTATGTGGTGTATCGAAATTAGCCAAGATAATTTTGTGACTTGTAAGCAAAAGTGGACATCAAGTAAAATATTACAATGAAAGAATAAAATATATTAAATAATTGAAACATGAACATAAACTAATTAATATTTGTGTGGGGATGAAAATGCCACTTGAACAATCTCATCAGGGAACTAAGCTTAGTGTTGTGTGAAGTGGTGTCAACTTGTAAGACTAAAAAGTGAAAATAAAATGTTTTGTAACAAACCTACATGAAATAAAACACAATGTTTTTTACCATCTAAATTGTCCTACATTATTTTAGGCCTAAAAAACTCAAATTTTTTTCTAATCATGCAAAAAACAAAGTTTATAGGCAAGATTTTTCAAAAAATGGAAACTTTTGGAAATAAAATAAAAAAATACAAGAAACATACCAGATTTGGAAATCATTGGTGCATTGATTTTTTTGCTCAATTTGGAGATCTAGATTTCCTATCACAAAATTAGATGAAATATAGTCAAATTGATGAGTGCAAGGAGAGGATGGTAGGAATACTAGCAATAGTAGGTGGAGTGAAAACATGGGTGAGTTTTCTCAAATATTATGAAAAAGCATAGGTTTAGGATTTTTTATTGAAAAACAATCTATGGTTAGTGAAATTCAAAAATTCAAGTGTCAATGTATTTGTGGTAGTATGTGAGTTAATATTTTTTCATGTGTTTTTGATAATTTTTTTCATGTTTTGAGACGTTTTTGAGTTTAGAGATATGGTGGCTGGAACCATCAGTCCATGGTGAAACCACTGGTCTTTGTAAATTGGTGGTTTCACAATCACCAACTAAACATAGCAATAATTTCACTATGTGTTGGGATATAATGATTTTGAGGGGATTTTGAAAAATCTAAATCCTATTTTTGTGATTGAATGGGGGATATGTGTATTGGAGTAGATCTAGAGAGTTGTAGTGATTACCTAGGGTCATCATATCATTGACAACATAGAAGACTATTATCCTTGATAGGGTAAGGATTTGGAGGGTAGCATAGGTGGGGATAATTATTCCAATGATCAGGTTATTGTGTGATTTATTCATGTAATAAGATGCAGCTAGGAACATTTTTTGGATCTTATAATTCCCAAGAGGTTGGACCATCACTTTTATCCATGTATAAATTTTTTTGGGATTGTTAATCATTTGGAGGGTAGTGACACTTAGGGAGGATATTGATAGAGCATAGTCCCAAAGGTGGGTTGAGTATTTTGGTGATGTGGAATCACCTAGTGTGGGTATAAAGTATGGTGTGAGACTAGTAGTTATTGAGATATAAATGATCTCCAATCTCTATAAGGTGATTATCAATATCTTAGCCTTTGGGATGGTAGGGGACAAGGGGATATATCATCTCATTTATACTTGTACTTTGATTGTTAGGATTATTGAGGAGTAGATTTGTAGGTTTTCATGGGATCAAGTTGTGATTGCATAGACATGTAGAGACATCTCTAGACTAGAATATTTTTTGATTATTCACTTGACACTTATCATGTGTTGGCTATACGAATCATATTTTTGAAGGGTGATTATATTGAATATGCAGGGGGCATTATGGATTCTAGATGGAAAATTATGGTACCATTATAGGATGAATTGTGTATTATTGTCACATTAAAAATGGGGGACATGATTTATTATCCATACCAAGGTAAGGCAGGTCAATGGGGGGATGAGGCCATCACATTGATGGCCTAAAAAACCACACACCAAGTGTGTGATAGAGGAGGACAAGATGAGTCACATGCAATATATTAGGTGTCACAATAGTTTGGGTTAAATTATGTATCCAATATACCCCTCCCTTGGGTTTAATATAAGGGAGAGAGGGGGATTCAATATGTGAGGCTTGAGAGACTAGGTTGGCATCCACTAACACTAGGTACTCCTATCATTGGATTGGATGGTATTATCAGATGCAGGGATAGGCTATGGGATCTATAGGATTGGTTTATCAATATATAGTAGTAGGAATGGGAGTGTAAGGTAGGTGAAGTATGAGAGGGAGAGAAATAGGTGGATATGAGCACCTATGAGGACTTTGACCTTGAATGGCATGAAGGGCATTTAGGTCAACCAAATTATTATTTGAATTTTTACTGCAACTTCAATTGGTTAATTTAATTTATTAATTTATTTTACAATTGGATTCTAATCTATGATTGTGTTAACATGTCTTGTAGATTATATGATAGAGTGGTAGATAATGATTTAGGATTATCGCATGGACTTGGTCCACATCACTTCTAGTCTAAGTAGGGAGTAACTCCTCACAGACCTGGGTATACTCATCAGTGTGGGTTATAACTTAGATTTATTTTACCCTACCCATAATGGAACACATGAGCTAATCCATCAAAAATTTAAGATCACTAGCTTATATTCCAAAGAAATAGGGTTGGATGCTTAAGTCAAGGGCCTCAACAACTTATTTGCATTGAGAGGTGGATATGTCTCTTCTAGTAGGCACACTATAGGAGGGGATGCCTCCTAGGGTAGGACCAACTATAGGAGGAACCAGAGGAGGATTAGGAATCCTTGCCACTTTATTTTGGAGGCTCTCAAAGGAGGAGGATAAGAAATTGTAGGCACCTCATTTTAGGAGTTGTCTAGAGGTAAGGATGATTAAAGCACTTTTTCAACTTTTTTTTGAATTTTTGAGATTTTAACGACACTTTCCCATTCAGTGTGGAGGTGATGTACAAAAAATTGATGTATATAAAAAATATGATATTTATATATGACCCATTTTTGGATTTGGGTATCTTTCTAGCATCTTTTTTAATTTTTGCAATGTGTGCTTTAAAATTTATGTACCATGGTTGTGAGAGGATGTTGGTCTACCCAATTTTTAGGGTTTATATACCTCTATGGAATTTCTATCACACTATCGATATTTAATATATCTAGGTAAGGTTTTTTTAATTTTATAATACATTTATTACATTGAATTGGGATATCATTCCACCCATTGCGTGGAGTTTGTAAAAACCCCTATATTAATGGCTACCACCTCTATACTTGCATTATTTGATATAGGTTTGATTGGTAGAGCTTTTCATAATCATGACAATGGAGAGGGAAAGAAAGTTTATCCTGAGGGTCTTCCATGAGATACTATCTCTAACCTAGAAACCCAATTACCTAATGTTGTGCTTTATTTGCCTAAATTTTATAGAGCTTGTAATTGGTTTTAATCCTATACTCGTGCAAGATATTTTATGGGTTGATCCCCCTTGAGAGTTTACTCAAATAGTGGGTTCAAAACCACTAGAAACCCCATGGCATCAAGATTAAGGGAGTATATAATATGACCAAAGGTATTTTATTATTTTTATTTGATAACATTGATAACTATAATACTATTTTCAGCTATGATCCTTGGTTATTTTGAAATACCCTAGTGGTGTTTTCTCATTAAACCAAGGACTTACTAGTCTCCAAGCAAGCCAAGCTCAAATATTAGTATGTATTGAGTTCTTAGGTCTCTCTATGCCTCTTTGGGTATTTTTTGAATAAATTATCAAACCCTTTGGGGTTTTTATTTTCCATGAAACCCAAATTATACTTGGCCCACCCATAGAAGCGAGTATGTGTTTAAATTAACCTGGCCAAGGATTTCAAGGAAACCACTGATATAGATATTAATGAAATTTAGTTTTCATAATGTGTGATTTAAATTAAACCTCTTAAATACTTATTTTTGATTTCAATCCTAGGACTATATGATTTTATAATTCATTTTAATGGTTACCTCTTGATAAGAACTATAGGAAAAAAGTACCATAGAACAAATGGACCAACTCCACTAGGGATGGATGAACCTATGTGGCTAATAAGAAGAATACTTTGACATTTTGTGGTACCTCTAGGCTATAAAATATTGTATATTGACCCATATATGGTCTAAGATCTATATCCTCTAACCTAAATTACAATCAAGCCTGATCGAACATCATTTAGGTACCACCTCCACTCTCATACATGATGCAGGTAACAACCACCAATTTTCATTCATAACCTATGGCTATCTTAGCCAAGTCATCACATTACCATTATGGGGATACTATTAAATACATAGAGGATGATGTGGTTTCATTTGATCATAAAATTATGTTTGGATGGTTTCATAACCCCTCTCCTTCAGAAGAAGGAGATTATGTTCAAGAAAAGTGACAACCTATCCAAATAAGTGACTTTTTGCACAATAACTAAAAAAAGATTGCCTTAAATAAAAAAAATCAGATATTGAGGACCTTGAAGATGAAAATGATATGTACCTTGATGTTCTCCCATGATTATTTACTCTTATAATGTTCTAGGTATTATTGAACCAACTTGTAGATACATAATCGAAGACAATTTTTAGAACTTTTGTAATGTGAAAGTTATCTTTGTAAGAAGTTAAAATTAATGGTTTTTTCTTCATTTTTCTACTTGCATGATTTGGCAAAGTTCTCCTTGACAAGTGTCCAATCATGATCTTGGATGTGGTAGAGTCATCATGATACTCACAACAAATCTTTCACATAATATTATTTTTTGGGGATATGATCCTAACCATCAGATGTTGTGGATCCTTTTTTATTTTGATGCTTGACTTCTTGGGTTGGCTAACTTATATGCTTCAATGACCCTATTGAAAGAGACTTAATTTAAATTTGGTTAGTATACTCACTCCTTGATGCTCACTGGGTTCCCTTTGGGTATTTTAATATGGGGGAATCCAATGAAGACAAAAAAGGTCATCTCCCTATGTGTTGGTCTATATGGGAGTGATAATAATGGTTTTACATGCATGATAAGCTCTACCTCTTTGATCCTAATAACCACATTAGAAGAGGTTTGGATTCTTCTTGGTTTACTTGGTCTAACTTCAAACAAGGCCAATAAATAATGGTTAAAAGGTTGGATCGGGCATTACTCATGAAGAAATACTTAGTTTCCTTCTCTAACTCTAACACTCGCTTAGTTTTTGTTATTGATGATGCTATTATTTTGGATCACCAGCCTATTATAATTTGCATTGAATAGAACTCTCCTCAAACTAGATCTACTAAGACTCAATTATACCTCAATACTGCTCATATTAAGCATGAGATAAATTTGGGAAATAT
>JARHVA010003771.1:0-70000 GCA_037957365.1 Torreya grandis | reverse complement strand
AGAAAGTAAGACACAGGGGTAGGATAAACCATCCATCTCTCTTTTTTCATATATGATGCTAACAAATAGAGGAGAAATCTTGGGTGGTGGGGAAGGTACTTCTCTTCTTTCAGAAGTAACTTTCAGCCAAGAGCCAGATCCCTTCCTAGATAGCAGAAATCCTGGTGAAATGACAGAAGGCACTTCTCTTCTTTCAGAAGTGTTGTTCAGCAAACAACAGGAATCTTTCTGGTAGTGAAAGTAATTGGTAACAAGGTATAGAGTAACCAACAATCTAAGATGTAGCACAAAGTCTCCACCTTGAATTCCCAAGAGTGAAATACGAAGGATAATGAGGGCAAAAAGTCATCCCAAGATCCTTTACACAGGAACAGAAAGAAAACACACTAAAGGCAATTGTGGGGGTACAAAGTCTCTCCACAATTGGCTTCAAGACACCTTCCTGATTACTTCCATTATTTTTGCTTGCCAAATTAAATAAACAAGAACACATTTAGAAGACAGACATAAGAACAATCTCCTAAAATGATACAAGCTATAATAGCACAAAGTCTGCAAACAACTTGCTTTCTCATTCAGATAAAATGGTATGAACAACAATCTGAGCTCAAAGTCTCAGTATTCGCCTTTCAATTTGGGTAGAGTTTGGCTTCTGTATTGGGAAGATATCCTTAAAACAATAAGAGAGTTTACAATATATAGCAGCCAAGAAAGACTTGGTGCTTTGTTTCATGGAATGGCCCATGCTGTGCATTCAATGCCTTGAATGCATTTTCAGTTCTATCAGGGGCCATGCTGGAACAGGGCGGCTGCCTTAATTGTGGCGTGTCAATTCATCTCAAATGTCTTCTCCTGGGCTTGAGTCATCTCATTTGTCTCCTCTTGTCTGCGCAGCTGCCCACTTTGTCTTTATTCTAAGGGGGACAAACAGGCGGCGTCTTCAATGTTTAAGGGCTCAAATATCTATTTTTGTGCGTTGTTCCAGCTACTAAAATAACTACTGTAGATATTTCCCTCTTTGTCTCTACCTGCTGTAATTTGAGCCTTCAAGCTACTTTTTCCCCTTTGTTGGCTCTTTTCGGTTCTATCATCAGTGAGTCTTCCCTTTTGGCTTTGGTCTTTGTATTGGGAGTGCTCCGTCTTTGACACGTGTCATGTTCTACTGGAACAGGCGAGGACACTTGGCAGCATCTGCCTAACTTTAGCAACTCACTCCGGGCCCACCACAATCCTTATGAAACAAAGGAAGAAATTGTGAATTTTGACACTTATCAGCTTCCGCTGAGTTATAACGGAACAGGTGGCATGTTTCACAGCTTTGAAACTTATTAGAAACTGTCTCAGTAGATGACACTTGATAGCTTCTGCTTCGAATCTATAAGGGACACGTGGCAGCTTTCGCTGCTTCTATTTCCTCGATGGGTTTTTCCTTTTTTGGCAGACTTTTCCTTCTCTTTGTCTTTTTTTGTTGGGCTTTTCCTTCAGACATTTTGTCTGAAGGAAAGGTTCCTTTCATTAGCTGCTCACTCCCTTCAATTTCTTTGGGCTTTCTTCTCGGGTGAATTCCTTCGGACAAAATGTCCTAATGATTTTTACCTTAGTAATTTTCCCGCAAAAAATACTTCTGAAAGAATTATCTCAGCCTCTTTTACTTTGTCATTTTCCTAAAGGATTTCCAACTTTGTCTGCTTTTGTTCATTGCCCTCCGCAAGGGTACTTGGCCTCGGTCCACTGCCCTCCGCAAGGGCATTTGTTCCTTTGGCTTTGGGGCAGCCCCTTGAACCTACCGATTGAACCAACCGATTGAACCAACTTTGGTTCACGGTTCAATGGTTCAATCGGTCGATTCTTCGTTGTTTGGCTAAGTCTTTTTGATCTTTTGAACCAAGCACATTGAACTAATTGGTCGTTGAACCCGTTGAACGGTTGAACCAAAATGGTTCAAGGTTCAACGGTTCAAGCCTTTATTTTTTTGCTAAGTGTTTGAAGCTGTGGAATGGTTGATCTTTGAACCTTGACAAATGCGCTTATCTCTTGCTGACGACTTTGAACCTTGGAACCCATTTAACTTGTTGAACCAAAATGGTTCAAGGTTCAATGGTTCAATGGTTGATTCCTTGCTTAGAAGCTTGTCGATGGACATTTTTTATTGAACCAAGGCGTTGAACCAATCCTGAAAATGACTAAGTGTTGGAAACTTGTTCTTTTAATTAAACTCACCTTTAGAAGCCTTTGAACCTGTTAAACCAACTAATTTCAAGCATGTTGAGTCCGTAGAAACATATCTGTAGAGTCCATAGATTTAAGCCTGCAGAGTCCGTAGATTTCTAGAAAAGCTTTGAAAAATGAAGAACTTGAATGCTCAGAAGAATTTTTGAGAAGGGAAGAGAGGAATTTGGTCTGTTGAACCAAAATAGTTCATATGTTGTCCCAAAAATGAGTGATATTTTTTGGCGACAACATATCCCACAAAGCTAATGCCCTCCTCTCATCTACCACATTTAGGTAATTCCACACCATTTGATCCACACCATAGGGCCCAGGGTCAACTATACGAGGGACAACTGAGTTTGGTTATGCAAAGTAAATACACATAGAGTATTTGATAGAACAATAAAACATATGTTCAATGGAGTAGAAGTATTACTTGTAGGAAATGTACCTTATATTCATAAATCAAAGAATAGGGAAATACAGGGTATAATGTTTACAGTGCATGTATATAAATTAAATGTATAGAGTAAGTTAACTATGTTATGACTATGTATTGCATCGACCTTAACTATTTTGTCTAGATGTGTATATTACATATTTAACATGTATAATATAAGAGTAGTGATAACTATTGTACAACTGCCAAGGAGGATCTTGATAGGCATGTCGATGTCCTATCAGATGTGGTAGTTGGCAATAATCAGAATAATTAATGTCTGGGTTGTCCTCAATAATTTCTAATCATATGATTCTTGGTTGGAAACTAATAACTAGTTGGTCCACATTTTGAATCATGCAGTTAGGGAAAGATGGCAAATGGATTTTCTGAGGTGGGACCCAAAATATCTTGTGAGTCCATGAGCATATGTTTGTGAAGTGTGCGGGGTTGCACAATGTGGAGTGTGCAGTCTACACTCTGAGGCAAATGTTGCATGAAATTATGTGAGTAGGTGTGAGACTTATGCATA
This sequence comes from Torreya grandis, assembly GCA_037957365.1. Classification (NCBI taxonomy): domain Eukaryota; kingdom Viridiplantae; phylum Streptophyta; class Pinopsida; order Cupressales; family Taxaceae; genus Torreya; species Torreya grandis. The sequence continues at coordinate 66,818 of JARHVA010003771.1, read as the reverse complement.
AGGTTTTCAAAAAAAAATAGGCAAAGGAGTGCACATGGTTTCATGAGAGATGCAAGTTCTACATAGTAGAACAAATGAGGAGTGTGTTCCATTGCACAAATCATTCACCCTTTATTAAAGAGAAATGGTCTCCATTGCATTAGTGTGTAGCTGAGGGAACTGGATTCAAAATTATTTATAAGTGTACCATTTTTTTGATCAATGTATTTCCCAACCTTGACCACTCAAAAAAGTTGATGTGCATCATGATAGTTGCACGTGTCTATCACTTCGATGATTTGGTCCTTTACAAGGTGCAAGTGTTTGAGATCTAAATTAGAAGGATGTTGTTTCACTATTGGCTCAAAAAATGATAGAATGTAAGGATTGAGAAGTTCCACATTGAATACTGGGTGCATTCCCAAGTACTGAGGTAGATCAAGAATGAAGGCATTTTCAACAACTATGTGCAAAATGGTGTAAGGACCATAACACATAGGCTTGATCTTTTGATGGGGACCTTTGAAACATTTTTTTTAAGGTATACCAAACTTTATCACCTACTAAAATGCATGAGGTGTGTGATGTGTGTGATGGATCTCCTTGTACTTTGCTTGTGTGTGAGAGAGAAATTATTAAGCCTGTTGATGAATAGACATGATGTGTTGTAGAAACTTCTTAGATTTGTCCACTTATCATTCATGTGTGTGTGACTAAGTGCTGGCTAGTGCATGGTAGGATAAGTTTAGAAGTGATGAAGGTTGGACACAAAGACATGTTTGTAATGGATTGTGACTCGTAGAGCTATAAAGGGCTTTGTTATAGGCATGTTGAATGTACAAGAGATTGTAATCCGAAGTGCAATCATGTGCATGGTTGTACATTTATAGAAGATGAACAAGTGTGTGATTGACCACTTTAGTTTTCCCATCTATCTATGGATGAAAAAATGTCAACCGATCCATTTTCATACCTATCAAGTCCCATAATGCTTGCCAAAAAGTGACATACAAAGTGTAGATCTCGATCGAATATGATGGATGTTGTAAGCCCACAATGAACCCAAACATGGTCAATGAAAGCTTCTGTAGTTCCATCTATGTCAATTTCCTTCTTAAAAGTGACCATGATAACCATATTAAAAAACCTATCCACTATAATGAACATAAAATCATGTTGGCATCTAGTCGTAGGTAACCCAGTCATGAAATCCATGCTGATAGATTCCCATGGTTTGGATAAAATCGATAGAGGTGTGTAAAATCCTAGCTTCGTGTTCATGGGATTGGTGATGCAAAAAGGAATTCAAGGATTGATGTGGTGTTTCACATCTACAAACATGTATGACCAATAAAAGTATGAAGACAATGCATCTAGAGCCTTTATCACGTGAAAGTGTCCTAGGGTTTTGGCATAGTGAACCTCCTAGATGAGTCATTAGTGAGGTACACCATTTGGAACACATAGATGTTCAATAATGAAGAGAAGCTAGTTAGACAAGTGGAACTCCTAAACTTTTTTACCTTATGCTATGCTAGTGTAAGTTGTTACAAAGTCTTGGTCATCTGAGTAGAGAAGTACCTAGTCTACGAAGTTATGGTTGCATGTGTCTAATATCATGGTGAGTGCATGAAAAAAGAGTCAACTAATGTAATTTATTGCCTTGTTATCCTTCCATTTATTGTGCTTGATTAAGATAAGGAACTATTGTAGGTAAATCATCCATTTCATGTGTCATGCACTCTCTAACTTGTTCTACGTCTGCAGGAACTAAAATTGCTTATGGTCTAAATGAATAACTATGTCCTTTCCCATTATATAGTTTCATCATTGCTTTATTTTTTGAACAATTTAATATATTTCCTTTTCATAGGTAGAGTACCTTTGCACCATGTCATTAAAAATATCTGAGTGGTATGTGATCGAATGTCCATGCTACATGAGCACTACACTTAGTGCATAGTCTGATGCATTTATGTGAATTTTGAAGGAATGCCCAATGTTAGTCATTATGAGAATAGGTACTACATAGAGGCATTGCTTGAGTGCCTCAAAAGTGCATTGTTATGCATGCGTCTAATCAAACTAGGATTTTGCACATGTTATCTAGTTGAGAGCCCAAGATATATGTGAGAAACCAAAGATGAACTTGTGGTAGAAGTTAAAAAGTCAAAGAAAACTCCTCAATTATGTGAGATTACACATAGTAGTCCAATATTAGATTACTTTGATCTTCTTTGGATCTACATGGATGCCTATACGATTGATGAATTAGCCCAGGTATTGAATCTGCATAACATCGAATATACACTTTTTTAAGTTGGCTTATAATTTATGTTGATGTAAGGTATCGAATACTTGAGAGATGTGTTCCAAGTATTCTTCCCAAGTCTTGTTGAAGATGAGAATGTCATCTAAGAAGATGATGATGAAGGAGTCAAGAAAATGCCTGAGTAGATCATCCATAAAACACATGAATGTGGTTGGTAAATTAGTTAGGCTGAAAGGCATGACCAACCATTCATACAATCATTCCCATGTCTTGAATGTTATTTTCTAGACATCTTTAGGATGGATTAGAACTTGATGGTAACTTGAATTCAAGTTGATCTTGGTGAAGTATCGAGCACCTCAGAGCTGGTCTATAAGGTTTTCAATTCATGGTAGTGGATATTGATTCTTCACCATTATTTTTTTGAGTGCATAATAGTATATATAGAGTCACTAAAACCCATCCTTCTTGGGCATGAGGACTATCAGACTCTTGCAAGGAGAAGATCTAAGCTTGATCTTGCCCTGATCAAGAAGCTAATGTATATGGTGCCAAATTTTATCATTCTCCCAAACTAATCTGTGATATAAGGGGTTATTCAGAAGGGGGATCCAGGGACTAAATCAATGCAGTGTTTTACTGTGTAGTGTGTTGGAAGGACTTCAAGATCTATGAAGAATTTACTACACTTCTTTAGTAACTTATCGATTTATTATTGTTATGATGATGTATGAGTGTTATGCACTACTAGTGTGTGATTTGTCATTTGTTGCACAGGTGTGTCAAGGTGGACCATGAGCAACATGAAATTTTGTGCATGCGAGATAAGTTTGTGACATTGCTTAGTAGAGACCAAGGTGACTTTGCTCATGAATGTTGACTCAAACAGGAGGCATAAATGATCTTACACAAAGATAGTCCAACATTGTGACTTGTATTAATATGTAGCTTCACAATCATACAAATATGGTCTTGCCATTAAGATGGCATGGACCTCTAGAGGTGCAATGTCACAAGTGATGTTATCTTTCATAAGCTTAACTTTATATTGAAAAGTACACTATCATTAAACTTGTATATTTTTCCCCTACTACATCAACCCTAAATAATATGGCTTAGGGTGTGCAGTAGTGGTAAGACCAAGGCATTGAATTGTTGATTACACAATGATGTTGTTTTGACTACCACTATTGATGATGACATGGAGAGGCTGACACTTCACTCAGAAGTTGGTGTGCAAGAGACATTCACACTCTTTAGAGTGTCAACCATGGTGGTGCTAGTGCTTAGATAAGAGGCATATGGATTAGTGTTATCCATTGATGTGGGTTTTGATGCATATTTTGCAAGTAAGGACTGTTGCATATGGAATTCAGAGTCATCATAGGGAGATGAGCGATGGTAATGACATTGCTTATCAATGGAATTCTTCTTTCCTTTGTCTAAAGTATAAGGCATAATAACCTTTGAGTAATACTTATTTACTAGGGGCTATAGTGTGTAGTTATGTTAGGGTTGGGCTTTGCACACAATGTTGGATGAAGAAGTGGTGTGTTATTTCATCTTTACCTTGGATTTGATCTTGGTAGCATTACAATATGCTTGTCCCAAAGTGTCTAAATATCTCTAGATTTTTATAAATATAAGGTGAGAGTTTGTTGATGTACTTCAACACCCTATGTCATTCGCTCAATTTATCTTGTAGGTGTGCATAATAGTTATGGAATATGTTGGTTTAATATTCCATTGACTAATCCTTGCATTGGTGTAGCTGTTGGAACTCAATGTAGTCATCTTCAAAGTGTCAGATAGGATAGTATTCCTTCGTCATCACATTGACAAAAGTTTTCTATGATTTGATTGGAACAAACTCCTATGCACGCTATGAACTAAAGGTCTTACAATAGTGAACAACTAGAATGGACATATTCAATTTTACAAAGGTGATCTTCTCAACATTAGTGAAGTAGTTGATTGAGAAGTATGTCTGTAGTTGTCGAATCTAGACATCCACTACTTGGTATTGATTTTATCTTCAAAAAGAGGGATGTCAAGATTGAATTTTACTTTGAAGGGGGTTTATTACCTAAACCATTGGGGAAAGTACTCTTAAGATGGTTGGGAAGGCTTTGGGTTGAGTTGCATCATTAAATCATGGATCTGATTAAAATTTTTGGTGCACTTCACCTCGAGTGCGTCGGTGATGAGCTTTTAAACTTTAGGGGCTACCTCAGGTTGGTTCTAGGCATCAACCATCTTATTTTTTATAAAATGTCCTTCTAGAATCTCTAAAATAGAACTGACTATTAAACCTTTTCTCTCATTGCACTCATGTGGTTACATGCATAAAAAGGAATAGAGTGAAACTCTGATACCAATGATCTGTACCATATAGCCCAAGACCGAGTGTGCAGGGGACAACTGAGTTTGGTTATGCAGAGTAATGTAATAGAAAGTATTTAGAGAGAATAATCAAACACACATTAAATGGATCATAAGTCTTACTTATAATAAATAGAAGTTATATTCATAAATCAAATAATAGGAAAATATAAGGTACAATATTTAAAATGCATGTATATAGAGTAGATGTGCAAAATAAGATAACTATGTTATGACTATGTATTGCATTGACCTTGACTATTTTGGGTAGATGCATATGTTACATATTTAAAGTGCATAATACAAAAGCAATGATAATTGATGTATATCTACCAAGGAAGATCTTGATAGGCATGTTGATCTCCTATCAAGTGTGGTAGTTAGAAATAGTCTAAACAGTTAATGTCCAAGTTGTCTTCAATGATTTCTAATCTTATGATTCTTATTTGGGGACTAATAGCTAGTTGGGACACATTTTAAATCACATGATTGAGGTAGGTTGACACATAGTTGCACTGAAGTGGGATCCAAAGGAGTCAATGAGTTTACGATCAGATGCTCATGAAGTGCATGGGGCCACATAGTGTAGAGTGTGTAGTCTACAAGTAGGTGTGGGACTTATGCATAAGGTTATTAATAAACTTTGGGCAAATGAGTGTACATGATTGCATGAGAGGTATGAGTTCTGCACATTAAAACAAATGAGGAGTATGTTTGGCTGTGTAACAGTTGTGCATAGATCACCATCGGTGTGCTCGTAATAGGTAGCCCTAATCTAACATAGATGTCCTCCAAGGTGATAGCCACCTTTATAGTATCCCCATTTGCAACCCACTAAAATGTATTAGTCACTCTCTCTCATGCTCCTAAGAACATGATGACTACCTCTACACTAGTTGATTCTGATGCATCTCCATAATCTTGCTAAATCCAAGGATAATAAACTAGGCTCAATCTACTCTAGACAACATCTCCAGTAAGATGGAAGCAATATCACATCTAATAATCTCCATAGTCTCTGATATCTCTAAAAAATAAGAAAATAACTAAGAATTTTTTGATGCAACTATAATTATGGGTATTTGTACCCTCTATAAAACATGTTGATATGTTCTTAGTAATTAGTTGGGTTGTATAGGTGTAGATGAGGGCTTCGTGGAATCCATTATGTATCTTTGATGCATTAGATTCTCAAGTATCAGTCACCTAGTAAAGGGGGCTGCATTTTTTCTTACCCTTTGGATCATTATTAACCTTTAATAGGTTGTATAATTAGTTGTCTTGGAATAAACTTCTCTTGTTGTGGTGGATGCTCGTACTGAGTCCCCAAAACTATAATTACCCAGTTGACATGAATATACTTGAGACATTTATGCATGATAGAGAGTATTGCATGGAGCTTATGAATCCAAGGTCATCCAAGTAACATATCAAAGACTCCCTTATGTGGTATAATTGAAAATGTTGTGATCACATGTGTTGGACCAACTTGTAAAGGTAAATCAATTTCACCAAAAACTTATTGTGCTTTCCCATTAAGTGATCTGACTGTCTTAGTCAAAGGGTATAAATAATCATATGTATATCCCAAATGTGTGCATAATGTCATGGTGCATACATTATCACTAGAACCATTATCAATCATAAAACTGCATGGAAGTTGATGATCAATATCGATTCTAATAAATAATGAGTGAAGATATAACTTATCAATCAAATGTAATAGAAGATCTCTAAACCATATGAGGTAATGTCCGTGTAAGTGCACCAATAATCCCATCTAATAGATTCCCATAATATGATGGAGGATGTGCATTATATGCCATTTTCACTTTTGATGTTTCCTTATAACAATCTTATAATGGATTGTTGAATATCTTCTAGTTTTGATGATCACCAGGTTATGATCTTAAATCCTTTGGAGGATCATCAAATGTGATTTTTTTCCTATCAATGAGGTCTTTTATCTTATGCTTCAACTTGTAACATCTATTTGTGGAATGCCCAACACCTTGGTGATAGTCACAATAAACATTTGCATCATATCTTTTTGGTAGAGGTCAACTCATATCAACCTCTAAGGGAAGATGGATAGATATGAGGTGACACTCCACAAGCTTCTTAAGGAGCAAAGCTAGAGACTTAGGTAATCATGTAAATTACATCTTAGGTATATTGAATAAGATGAGCTAATTTGGTTATTATGACACTATATTAACCATTGTTGTTGCTTCCTTTTTATCATCTATAAGTTTTAACTTATAACTTGGTTTGATATGAAACTTGGTAGTAGATGTAGTTGGTGTGTTTATTACATACTTAATCTTGTTCAATGCAATAAGGTTCATTTCTCGATCTCAAACAATATGGCATAAGTCATCTAAAGATTTAAGCTTCTTGAAGATAATATATTAATGTAGTGAAACAAGTAAATTTTGCTTAAAAATATCTTGAAGCTCTTTATCTACCATTAGGTTTGTCATTTTGGACAACATTGTCTTGTACCTCAAAACATTTTCATTGATAGCCTCATTGCTTCCTTACTTGATCTTGGAAATTTATGCATATTACATATTTTCAGTGATGTTGAGTTTAAAATGTGCAAAAAAATGGTCTAATAAAGGTTTGAATGCTTTCACTAATCATATTAGTAGATCATATAACCATCTCAAAGCATAGTCTTTTAGACTTCTTGGAAATAATTTTGTTAATATTTTATCATTAGAAGCATAATCAAGGCATGATGCATAAAAAGATCAAAGATGTTGCTTAGGTTCACCCTTTCCATCATAAAGTGTGAACTTGGGTGCTATAAAACAAGTTGGAAAAGGGTGCAAAGATATCTTAGGTGCAATAGGATTATGTAATACATCTTGTGAATGAATAACATGAGTTGATTTCAAAGCATTTTGCTTGATATTGGTAACCTTAGCTTCCCAAATTAGAATAATATGGAAAAGAGTTTGCACAGTAGACCCATTAAGATTTAGATTTGATGTTTGAGAAGTTACCAAAGGGAATGAAAACACCACTTATGTTGATGTAGGCATTGAAATTGGTAATTGAGTTGAAGAATTGAATGTTTCATGGAGAATGTAGCAATGTGTTTGATACTCAAGGAACAATGGCTTGAAAAGATATCTCGTGCTTCCATTAGATGTAGGAATTAATCGTGTGATTGAGGGGAGGGATAATGGGATTGAATCTATAGTAGTACCACTTAAAGATTTAACATTACTAGATGTGGATGCATTAACCTTGACATGTTTATTGATTTAATCTCTTGTAACATACAAAAATGCATCGATTAATTCCTGATTTATGTTTAGATGATAAATTAATGTCTCATTATCTTTAGTTTTAAAATGATCTTTGTTATTAACATTTTCCATTTCTTATGAATGAAAACAAAGATATCAATAATAATGGATAAATTTAGATTAGAAAAGCAATCATAATAATCTAAAACACTATAAGGTTGAAAACCCTAGGGCAAACTAGGGTTTGCATAAGAAGACTTAGAATTCAAGTTCATTAAATGTTTTAACCCATTTCAGAATGTGCTAGGGGCGAATAGCCTAATCAAATTGGAAGAAACTATTCTAAAATTAGGTTAATTAAATGAATTTAGATTTATAATATTCTAATAAATATGTTGAAGTTGAGAATATGTAAAATATAAAAGAGTATAATGCCAAATAATATTCAAAAATTTGCAATGCAAAGGAGAAATGACACTTAAATTATTCAATGATGTGCAAACAGACTTGACATGTATAGGTGAAAAAGAAGACAAACTGATGTTTTGTGTTGATTCATTAGATTTTAGAAAATAGCTCTCTGTCAGCTTTAACACTACCATCGACACTTAAATTTTTTTACTTAAAAACACAAACCATTAAAATAAAAATAAATTTCAATTGCTATTAGATTTTTGTACAATTAAGATGAAATTTATTTTATCTAGTTTAAGATAAAAACTCTTTTTGGAACAACCACATGCACTTGTTAGGGTTCACTATCACCTTGTAGGTTATCAACTCAAATTACCATAGGTTTTCAGAAATAGTATTTTGTTCAAAACCCTACGTGCTCCAACTTGGCATGCAACCTTACAAAACAAGGGTTAGTGGGCTCAAGTGAATTCGATCTAAAATCAAAGACCTCTTTTCCAATGAACACTATTTATATACCATTTACTTCAAAGAGGGCCTCAAACCGATGTAGTTCTCCACATAATGTGTGTAAAAAATTGTGTAATATGCTATATGTGAATGCATGTAGTGATATAGCTTGTAACTTGATAAATATTAGTCATAGAATACTCTTTGAATGCTTTAGACTTGTAAGAAGATTGCTCCTATGTCTGATTTATAAATAGAGAAAAATAGGGCAGTATAACTCAGTTGTGTAAGTGATTTTTAGTAGTGTAGTGTGAGATTGCTTGATGATAAATATATGTTGCTTAAATGAATAATGAATGGATTTTTATTTGTATTTATACCATACATTTTGAAAAAATCTCATAAGAGGTTTAGATAAAATAAATAGGCTAACCCATACATGATGAAAGATTTACATATTTGATCATTTGGAAGGCATGGACATTAGCATCAGAGTTGGGAAACTAGAGTCGATGAGAGTGCTTATCCTAGACGGTAGTGTCCTATAAAATATAAAGTTGTTGAGGATCTATAACTATTAGAGTAGGATATAAATTAGGGTTTATATACATTGTGAGGTATAGGTGATTTGGGTCATTATAATACCAAGGTCAGACTATATGATAAGTAGTTAGGCATAATGAGATAGTGAACACGAGTTTTGCGGTAATGGGAAGGTTTAAGTGTTGAGTGATGATTGGTATTTTTCAAGTGTACAAAAGTATAATATCATGTAAAATCATCACTCAACACTTAAATATAGGATACTTGAAAAATACCAATCATCACTTGAAATATAATTTACCTGAAAAACTAAAATATTTCTCACAAGTTTATCTCAAATTTTAAAAGGGGGCATACATCCTACTCATTATATTTATCAAGATTCTAATTACTCTTATATAAAGGGAGTTATTCATATTTTACTCACTCTTATAAGGGGATGTTCTTAAGGCATGCCACATATTCTCACAAAGGGATAAATTTAGGATATTATTTAGCATCATGTTGGAAAAGAAATATTATTTTTGTAAATTTTCAGGGACGTGGACTTTGGCCTGGGACCTTCAAGTATGCAAAAATTTATATAGCCACTACCACTGTGTCGTAAAAAAGAAGAAGATAAGACTCAACACTATGTGCCTTCCTTAATTATGGATTTAGAACTAATTAATTATTGTTGATTACTATTTTATGCACAACCTAGTTAAAAGTAATTAAATATTTGTATTACAATTTAATGTAAATTCATTTATCCATAATATAACAAAGTAAATAAAAAGATAATTATTTAAGAGGCTACACATTATATTTAGTGTTCTTCCCTACTAACATATATTTTACATGTTTGTGTGTTATGGGGCCTTTTACCTTCTAATTATTACCAAAAATATATTTGTGAAAAAAATGTAATATCTTAATCATTTGGTGGAGTTTGGAGTCATTTTTTTTGGAGGGGGCTATAATCGCTGTAGAAAAATTAATGACGACCACTTGATTGTTATAGCATAATTTTAACCTTAAATTTGATGCCTATTTAACTCTTACTCAGAGATTTTTCTTTTTGCTTTGAGAAGTCAATAAAAAAATGTAATATCTTGATTATATGGTGGAGTTTGGAGTTATTTTTTCCCTAGAAATAGATTTTTGAGGTGCAACTAGATTGATGACATCTATCACTAATCAATGAATTTTTTTTGAAAAAGGTATTGGACTTATTAATCAATGTAGCATATATAAAATCCAAGATACAAGTCTTGAAATCAATATCTATCTATTTTAAAATATTTATAAAAATATAATAATTAATCATAAAGTTTATCTGAAGATAATTTAAAAATGTACATATCAAATCGAAAAAAAATAAATCTCTAAAATTTAAATATATTTAAATATTATCATAAAATTAAAAAACTTCTCTCCTTTTTTTTATTGGTATTCACTTTTGATCAGAGCTACGAACCGGTCAGAGACATAATTAAAGGCCTAGATCCCTAAGTAATCATCTATCACATGTACTATATATACTAACAACGACCACAACCGATCTCAAAATATCCACAATAGCGACATCTAACCTCAAATACTTTGATAAAATTTACCCTGAATGAAACATCAAATAACCAAAAAACTTTACCAACTCACCCATATCTCATTAGTAAAACTTCTCTTATTAAATCATATATAAAATAAATTAAAAAATAATCCACATCAATTTAATTATTTTTTAAAAATTCACAAAATTTCTTTATTAAAGAAAATTGGTAAATAAAAAAACAATCCCAAACAATCTTATTGTAGACTTTCACAACGAAAGTCTCCTATCTCATCATTTGGTAGGTGGTGAGCCTTAAAAAAGAAAAGAAAAAAGGCCACTTTTTATTAACTTATCTTGTCCTTTAATATGCTTTTAAGTCATTTGGCTAGTCCTCTTACCTTTCAACCATCTTTTCCACAATCCTTTTGCCCTTGCCTTTCACATTATTATAGTAAACACATGTTTTTCCATTTTCAAAATTTAACATTTTTTACATTAATAGGTAGTTGTTATATATTTATAACCATTAAAAATATTATGTTATATTATAAGTTTTTAAATAAAATATATAAAAAATTAATTAATTAATATTTTAAATTATAATTTATAGATTATATGTTTTTGAAAGTATTTTGTATCAAATTTTGTAAAATGATATTTCAAATCAATTTTTATAATCTATTTTCCAAAAATATGATTACATATGAATAACAAACATTCAATATCATGACCTCGAGACTTATATGGAAAGAACCTAAAACCTTTATTGATATATTTTAAATTTAAAAAAAATATAGACTTATATGGAAAGAACCTAAAACCTTTATTGATATATTTTAAATTTTAAAAAAATATATATATATATTTTTTAAATTTAAAATATATCAATAAAGGTTTTAGGTTCTTTCCATATAAGTCTCGAGGTCAATTCTCATGCCCTCAATTATTAAAGTTGTTCAGTACATATGGGCTTTATTGATAGCCCCAAAAAATTGGTCTCGTCTTCGCTCGTCCCAATAAAAATCACTAGACGAAGTCGCACTATCTCAATTAAAATCGAAAATACCTTTAAATTTTAAAAATATATATATATATTAAAAAAAAAAAAAACCATTTTTAACATCCCATTGTTATTATGCATTTAAATATTTATTAATAATACAAAATTATTTATTATCTCGCTTACTATTTATTAATTTATCATGCAACATTTTTATATTTAAAAAATATTATATTAAAATAAAATCGAAAAGTCTAAAATTAGTTGCTTGTGTCAGAAATTTGCTCGACTCTCCTTTAGGATCAAAATTTTGTGGAATTTCAACACCATAAAAGATGAAAATCCTTTATTTCAAAACCAAACTCTCAAGCTTCCTTCCCATCTACTTTGTTTAAGAACAAGGAAACAAAAAACACCCGAAAAAGAGGAGCATAACCATCAGTTAGTCTTTGACAGTAATTTAGGGGCGTCAATTTTTTAATGGGGTATATGAAGGGATCGAAAAACAAGAAACCCAATTGACAAATTTGCTCTGCCTCTGTAGAAAAACTTGTGCGGGTCATAAAGGGGGAGCTGCAAAGCCGGGGCTCATTCATTGTGAGAATTTTTGGTCCTCTTTTCATTTTGTCAGACCTTTTATCTATCTGCATTCAGTTTGTCAGATTTTGCTATCTGAAAAATCGTAGTCACTATTCATGGTAGTTGTAGATGTGGGTTGGATCTCATTTACTGTGACAGGAATATCCTAAAATTTGAATCTTTTCTGCAATTGTTTTTGAACAGGTTCAGGTGTTTTTTTTTTGGGTACTGTTTGGTGTCTCGTGGGTAGTCTCTTTTTCTGGGGGAGTTGGTTCTGGATATCAGAGGGTGGAATGTCTGAGGAGAAGTCAAGGAGAAGGATATCCTCGAAATATACATCTGGGTTTTTAGCAGGATTGAGTATACAGCATTGCTGCGAAAAATCTCAGATTTGACATTTTGGGTGTTGAAAAATTTGGCAGCGACAAAGACCCAAAATAATTTTAGGATGGTTGGATTTGTTAAGAGATTTTTGGGCCATCTGGGGTTCTGGAAGGAGGAAAACAATGAGAAGCAGCAACAGCAACAGCAACAGCAACATCATCACCATCATCATCAACAGGAGCCCTTTGTTAACAACACCGATGACTCCAGGCAGGGATTCAGAATGAAGGTAGCAGTGCCCACTGAAACAGCGCCACAGGGTCCTGTTGTTTCCCAGTGCTGGGGTAATGATGGTGGAGTACAGGTATGTTTTAAAAAGGCTTCTGTGTTTGTTAAATTTAGGGCATTTTTCTAGGCTACTTTTTCGTTTTTGTCAAAACTTAGATTTGTACTTAAACAAATATTTCCCTAGATAAATTCTCCAAGATTTCATATGGATGTAATAAAGTTACTAGATTGCATTTAGCCCTATTGGATTCACCAAAACAGACATATATTAAATCTGATGTCTTCTCCTCAAAATTAGTCTATAATACGTATGTTTCTTATTTTTTAAATCAAAAGGACTGGCCAACCCTTCTATACTTGTGAATATGTTTCCTCACCTTAAAATTTTCCCAAGCTTAAGTTTTGTTCTTCATTGTTTTCATTTTATTTTTGAGCGTGCACCAATTTTTTATTATGATTTCTATGATTATATGTATTATTCTGTGTGTGGAATGTTCAGTAGGTTTCACTGCATAGAGGAATTGTTGGCTTAGCAGATGACTTAGATATCACCCAAAATAATAAAGATTGGGGCCCCCATAATTTTTGCAAGGTTTGCATTCTACTTGTTTTGGAAAATGAGTCCATTTCTGTGTTTTCAAAATCCATGGAATCGCTTCCCCAAAAAATTCAGTGTCATTGTAGGCATAATTGAAATTGGAAATCATGCTCTTGATCCCATAGGCATAATAGGTATAATCCAAGTTAAAGACTGCACTACAAATCCAAAAGGTAGCAAAGACATTATATGTGCAATCTAAGTTGAAAATTTCGGTATCAGTTTGAAAGGCATTATAGCTGTATTCCAAATTAAATACTCCTTAAAGCCGTAGTATTAATTTCAAAGGCATCATATCTGTAATCCTAGTTGAAAACTGCGTTATCAATTCCAAAGGCATCATAGGTGTAATCCAAGTTAAAACTGCTGTCTCAATTCCAAAAGCATCATAGGTTTAATCAAGTTAAAAACTGCGTTATTGATGCCAAATACATAATGTGTTGAAAACTGCGGTATGGTTCCTTAAGGCAAATAGGCGCAATCCAAGTTAAAATCTTACAAACTACAGTATTCCTTATTAATCCTAAGGGCAGCATAGGTGCGACCCTGTAATGTCCCCATTTTTCTAGCCATCTCAGAAGGTTCTTAGCCTTTAGTCTCCGAAGGCTAAGTTGAGAAATAAAGAGAAATTAATTAAATTAATTTCTTATAAAGTTATCAAATAAATAAAAAATTAAAAGGATGATTTTATATTTAATTAATTTAATTAAAGTGACTTAAATAAAATATTAAACCATAAAAGTCACTTAAGTGAAATAATATTATTTTAATAATATTCTAGAAGCTTCTTGAAGGATTAGAAAAAGAATAAATAAAGGGCTTGGCTAAGCTTTTAATCATCCAAGAATTGATATTTGTTTTTGATATGTCCATTGTGGAGCCAAGGGTTTCTGTAGTTTCTACATTCGATTATTGAGAACGAAAATTCTCTTTGATTGACATAACTGAGGTGGTGAAAGATCCTCCGAAGGGTTGCAACGTTGAGGAAGTTACTTTAGACTTTCTACTTGTTCTTCATTGGCAAAATTTGGAGTTTTGTTTAGAGGCTGATTGCATTTCAGAATTTGGAGATATCATTGTGTGGAGACAATACTTGAGTTTGACATCAATTTCTTCACAGTTGGGCGCTCTACACTTTGCCACGATTTTTCCTAAAAAGCTGTGATTTCTTCTTGAGGCTGGGCACTTCCATCAAGGGCCACAATTTCATCTAGTTGCAACAATTTTTTTGTCTTGAAACCTAGTGGAGAGGAGACGCCTTGCTACAACATACATTTGTGTGGAGAAATGTCGATTTCTTCAAAGGATAACATCATTACCTTGTCATAGGCGATTGGGAGATAGAGGCGATTCTTGCAAGCACACCACAGCAGCATATCTTCAGTTTTGATCAGCATTTCCAGGTTCCTCGTAGTCCAATTGCTAGTTGCATGTTTACATTCTATCATTGTTGTAAATCGTTTTCCTCTTGAAGGGGGCAACTAATTGCATTGTCTTTATAGATGCATTATCATAGGAGAATTGGCAATCTGAAGTTGTAAGTCATTGAAATCAGATTTGAGGAACATATAAGCGCAATATCAAATACATTGAGGGTGCTTGCCAATTGTATGACAAAATGTCTTTCTGCTGTAGCTAGCTGTTTGAGTCAAGTGAATTCATATATTTGCATTGTAGCTACTTGAACTTCATAAAATACAGATTGGGGAATGCATGCTAAGTGTTTGTCAAAATTCCCAGAATGATGTAGCTGCATATTTACAATTAGTTTCAGTCCTATCATTGCATAGAGAGTCTGAAAAATACTTGCATTTCATCTTTATTATGATAGAGGCTATTTGGCATTGTTAGAGAATAGTTCATGCATCATCTCTTCATTCAAAAACAAGAAAACACAAACAGAAAGTCATTTACCAGCAAATACAAAAATTGCAAGACAAGTGTTTGACGAAATTCCCGAGTGGTCAAAACTGAAAATTAAAGGCCAAAATTGCAAGGGTCTTTACAGATCCAAGGTGAGACTAAGACCTTCTGTTTCAGCCCAATACTAAGGTCTTAGAGATTTATATTAACATAGATTCTCCCAAGTTGCAATTTTCAGGAAAATTGACCCAATCTCACAATGTGATGGAATTCTGTCTGCAGCAACCCCGAAAGTTTACACAGTGTGGTGCCATTGATGAGATCTTTGAGCGATTGGTAAGTGGCATGTGCAATATATATGATGATGAGTCGATGACATACACAGTCGTTTTGGTGAAGAGCCATATATTTCCACTGGTTTTTGATGTTGGAAATTGTATGAAGCTTGTGTGGTATGGTTAATTTGCAAAGAGGCATTGGATATTGATTTGCATGTGCAATGGGGTGTGATAGCCCACACATGGAGTTGTATGCTGAAAATCCATATCTTACCTCCGGTTTTTGACTTTGGGAATTTTCACAAATTTCATGTCTTTCCATCCTGATGATGGGCCACTTGAGTGGTCCAAAACGTTGATGAATTTTAAATTCTATACACTGTTTATTTCCAGGAAAATATCATTGTAGATTTAATAGCTGTTTTACAAGTTTTGAGTTTTGCAGTCAGGGAATTTAACTTAATATTTTAACTAGTTTTAGGGTTCATAGGTTCATGACATTTTTGAGAAATGTTTCCTGTTTCTGCACTGACTCAGCTATCTTCATAGTGTGCTGGGTGTCCTTGGTGTGTTACAAGTGGAATGTGGTAATAGATTACAGTAAGGATGATAGCCTTCATAAAGAGCTCTGATGAAGAGCCATGGTGTTTTAGTGAATTTAAAATTCCAAGGAATCTTATTGTTTCCTACAGGTTGGAAGTTCCATAGATTGTTTTTTTTTTGTAATAATCGATACACTCGAGTGGGAAAATGTCACAGTTCTGCGAGGCTTGAATTTGGCAGTTCCTGGAAATCTGATCCAATTCTGTGACTTGATGGAATTTTCTTTGTTAAACTCCAGAATATGCTTGAGTGTTCCACTTCTAAGTTGGGAAAGGCCATGGATTACATTGACCAAGACAGTTAAGATTTTGTAGGGAACATACCAAGTCAATAGTTTAATGTGTGTAATGGAAGGAATATGTCAGAGAGAGTCCTTTTGTTTCATACCATACAGGAGCCCAGGGTAACTGCAGTGGGATCTCAAGGATTTATTTTTCATAAGGGTGAATCTACAATACGTGGGAGAGCTGATCAATGCACAAGTCATGTGACAATGATAACTTTATATGTTTGATATCAGCCTCAAAAATTTGGCCTGAAGAAGCCCAGAGGGAGGAAACCATAGGGACCAAGGGAATAAATAAGTAATAATAAAGAAAATAAAAATACAAATGTTTTCATCCACGGGGAATGTGAGGGTCAAGTGGAAAAATAAAAATTAATAAATAAAAAATTACAAGCATGGCCTAAAAGAGGCGAAGGAAGTTGCCCAAATAGCTGAACAAAGTTTACTATATATTTGATCGAACAATTATGGGAGTAGGGGTGGTCATATAAATGATGAAGCTTAATAATGAAAAAGTCAACCTTGAGAAGAGAATCACGCTGGTGGGTATTGTGAAGAGGGTGGTTGGACTGTTGGGGGATTGTTGTCGGGACAGCAATACAAAGTTATAAACCCAGGCTAAAAATTCTGTTAGGCATCAATCCCATTGTTTTGCAACTGTGAAGCATTGGTGTCATGACAAGTTAGACATGGGTATGAAAATATTGGAATTGATGCCTGTTGGCAAATATCCGGCTCATGCTTATATGGGTCTATGCCAGCTTTCTATTTTCTTAAGATTTCTCAATACCCTACGCTTATGCTCCTCGTAGAAGATGATCATCACCTTTATAGCTTTGCATAGATGCCAATATTTGGTGTTTGAGTAGTGAGGGACAGATTTTATTTATAATTAACATCTAAGGATCGTGAATTCATATTTTATCTTAACAGGGCTTTCAGTTTCACATGTTAATTTTGTCTTTAACTTGTTACCCTGTACACTTTCTATTAATGAGATTCATATTTGTGTTTTTGATACTCTATATATAACATTGCTTACTCTGTATTCATCTTGTTTTATCAAGCTAAACCTATTTAAAATCATTGTAATGACAAATTAGCCATGCTTTTTTTGGTATCTTGGAGTCATTTCACTGATGTGTGCTGTCTAATCAACTGTTTTAAATGTAATGTTGCTGTCTCTTGTAGTCATTGTTGTTGGAATTTACCACATTCACCACAAAGCCCTGCTCCCCGCCCGCCTTCAACCCTCCTCCAACCAAAAACAAATTCGCTTTTTAATGTTCATAAAATTCATAACTTTATTTCAGATGTAAAATACTCTTGATGTCTAATGAACACTTCTTGTCCAGGAGCATTTCTCTTTCTGCTTTCCAATTAACATTGAATGGAAACACAGTCCCTAGGATTACTGCCATCTCTGATAGTCTTTGTTTCTAGTACCTCAGAAGGTTCTAATGTTATGTATAAATTCAGTTTCTTTTATAGGTTATTTCTTTTACTTGTTAAATCTTGGACGAGGTTATGGGTCGCATTTAATGCAGTTGGGCGTTATGCATCGGCCTCTTTCTTAAAGATTTGATAGCATGGTTCATGCTCAAATGTACCCCATAATTGTTACACCACAACCTCACCACATATTGACCAGAGTTATGGGTCACTCTATCGCGGTGGGGTGATTTGAACTTGGGTCACGTGCTTATGAGTGTTCTCCATTACCTTTACACCACAACCTCTTTGGCCCTTTTATTCTTAATGTATCGCATGAAATTACATGTGGACACCATTTTTTATTCTGGGGTACAATCAATTGCATCTATGATGAATGTGTTGTAATATCTTAAGTGTTGGGGACATTTAAAAAAATTAAATATTCTAGAGTGTTGCTGAGTGAAGGATGTCGAGGATGTCCTCCCTATCCCTGGGACAGCAGGGGACAATAGGGGGCACACTCTTGGGGATCCTCCGAGACATTCACCCCCTGAATGTGTCATAGTATTAGAGTGTTTCTTGGTGACATTTTTAAATTTGAATATTTCGGTGTGCTGCTGAAGTGAAGGATGTGGGCGATAATCCTTGCTAGGACAGCTAGGGCACCCGTGGGGGGACTTGGAAACATTCCCCACTTCTCACAAAGTGGGACTTTGGTATTTTTCCCAATGTAAATAAGAAACAAAATGTGTATAACTCATGTTTAGGAAGAGGCAAAACAATAAAATGGGATTTAAAAAAGCAAATTTTTGCCACACTAGCAGCAAGCATTAAGTGGAAGAAACATCTAACAGAAACAGATAGGAGCATTTTCTTAATGAACCTTAATGTATGAAGTTGAATTATCTACTATCATTGTATTTCATTTTTATTTAGTAACAATAAATAAACAAGTTACATATAATGACCAAATATATTTGATGAGGAGGAATCAAGGGAATATTGAATGTGAAAAAAACTATAACTTTACTTTAGGAAGATAGAACAAGATAAATTGTAATTGTATTTTAGGAATATAAGAGGAGAATAAATCACAACTTTATGCTAGGAAAATAGAATTTTGAAAAGAAAGCCTTGTGGGGGCTAAAGATAAAGATTAAAGTTGTTTCGGAGGAAGCCAATCTTTAGGAGCATGTCTAAATAGAGGAGAGGGCTTACTTGTCTTTAAGGATGGAAAGAAAAACTGTAATAAGCAGTTTTTTCCTTATGCAAAATTGTAGGATCTAGCTGCACAAGCCCTTGATACATTGAACATTGTGGTATGTCTTCAGAATTGGTAGTGACTCACTTGAGAACTTGAACAGGGTGTATTAGAACAGTATTTTATTGTAAATTTTTTGGCTCCTGAAATTTGTTTTGTAGATTTAACAATTTTCTGAGATTCTACATATTTGGGACCTTGATGTTCTTGATGCCCCCTGAAATTAGCTGGAGTCCCCCCACAAGTGCCGGAAACTTATTATTCATAAGGTGTGATGGATGCTTGGTATATTTTTGTTTTGAATATAGCAGTAAACAGTAAAAATGTTAAAAAGTTATTATATGCACGTGTGTTAAAATCATGGTTCAGTTCCATGTTTATCTGCATGATTCACCATTTTAGCAGTAAGCGTATGATATGGAGGTTGTTTATTTCTGTACCTGCTGGGATGAATATTTTTGTTTCCACTGAAAATATTTTGAAAATTGACCCAGGGATTTCGGTGGTATGCACAAAAGCTTCAAGTTGATGAGGATGGTGACATAGCAGAGGAATTTCTTAATGAGGTTTTGCCAGATGTAAGAGGTCAGGATGATTTAAGAGAGCGCCCAAGACTTGAAGTTAAGCACAGTACAAAACCTGTTACTTTAAAGGGCCCTGTTGTCAGCATGAATGGGAATGTCCATCAGTGTGTAGAACATGAGGGGAGGCTTCGGTGGGCATGACATTTACAGAAAGACAGGTTAAAGGAGTAGCTAATGGCACGAACAACCATCTTTCACTGATTTTCTGAAGAAATAAATTTGAACTTCTCAAGCCTTGTGGTTGCAGTTGATATATGAAATTTGAATTGTTGTGAAAATCTTATAACTGTAGAAAGCTTTACTGGTGCAAGGCAGTTCATTTCCAAAAGGCAAGTGCATGATGGGCTGATGACAAATTTGTATAACTTATGAATCTTTGATGTCAAATTCCATTTTTATAAAATATAAGTATGTAGTCAGACATTTTTTTGATTTGATCGAGACCTTGTCTATTTTTGGCTAATCACGTTTTGGAGGTTATTGACCACACCTTTATTTTAAAGAAAATTGAAAGCTTATTCTTAGAGATGAATGTAAAAGTATCTTCTAAGTGGATTTTTGGTCCCTTTTTCTATAAATGGTTTGGAATTCAAAATAGTCCTGATTGTGATTTGAATTTCGTATTGCTACACTGTATGCTGTTTTATCTCATTTGTTGGGCACTTTGATTTCATCCGGCATAGTTATTTATTAAGGATCTTAATTGCAAGTAATGGGATTATCCTCTTCACCACTTCATCTCTATATTGTTTCTTTTCTCCTCTAAACCTTTCTTTCAGGCAAAGTTTTACGTGCTTGAGGTCTCAGAGATTTATGAAATTGATATTCTCAAATCAGACTCCTTCCTTGCAAGCTGAGGCTGAACCACTTCTTGTGGTAATTGGTAAGTAGGGAGAGTTTGCTAAATCTGTTTTCTGCATTTATGCACGAGTCCTGAGAAAAAGTTGTTTCAATTTGAAATATGCGGTAGCTGTACTGTTGTACAGTATCTAATTGACATGGGGTTTGCCATTTCCATCTTATGGACTGATAATACAAATCTGTGGAGTCTTTTCCAACTTCTTGATCTGATTTCTTACGAGGAGAGTTCATTGGTTTATTTATTCCAAATAATGCAGTGTCGAATGATATTTATTGGATTGTTGCTGATAAATGAACGGCCTGTAACTGAGTCCCCTGCATGATGTCCTACTTTATATTGCCATTGTGGAAGATAATTGCATATATTAGATTCTGCAGAATCTGTTATGCATATGGGTAAGAACGGTAACTTTCTTTTGGTAAGCCAATTATTTGCATGCCTTGCAAGTTAACCACCACCTTAGACGTACCTGTACATGTTTCATGTATCATGGTATAAACCTTTATTTTGCTTATAAAAAAGAAACTAGTTAAGTTACTACTTTTTCTTGAAGCTTCAGCTCAGTTGTATCTGGCTAAGTTTTATGAAGTTTCTTTCATGGCCGGGACATTTTTTTTCCAATTTTATGGTCTACACTGTAATGACACATTTTTTGTTCATTCCAAAGACAGGAGGCACTGGAATCTTGAGGCAAGGGATAGACTGCTTTTTGTTTTGCAAGCTTCTTTAATCTGATAAGGTTTTTCTAATACACATTTTTCATTTTCCAGTAAATTATTGTAGTATATGCCTCCATTTAGCTATGAAGTTAAATAAAGTAAAGGTTATGGCGTGCCTTGTAAGACACATTGTAAAGATAAATTGTGTTCCTTGCTTGTTAGTTGTTAGTAAATTATACTTGCATTTCCAATGTTTCTCCTGTAAATTGCCATAGTAGATGTCGCAGGTTCAGTAAAAATCAAAGAAGTTCTGTCAAGAATAGCGTAGAGTGGAGATAATGGTTCCTTATTGGATTCTGAAAGTTATAAGACATATTGTAGTGAATTCTCTCAGTTTAGTCTATCACTTGAGATCTGTTTGTGGTTTGGGATCTGACATTAGTGAATGTCATAGACAAGTACTACTTGGGGTCTCGTGTCAAATATGCACACGGGTTGCTTTTACCTTTATATAAGGTGCCCCTTATATCCTGTTGTTTGTCTTTAGATTTGCTAGAATGCCTGGTCTTTGCCGAAACATTAAGTTTTAGGAACTTGTGCTGTTCTTCCATCCATAAATGCATTCAATATGACGATGGTCTTCTTGAAGAACAATGTAAGTTTTTGGTTGGAAGAATCATCTAAATTAATGTTGGGGTTACGGAGTCCAAGACATTTTGGGTGGCCTTGCATTGTAATCAAATATTTAATGCATCTTGTTTAGTTAGGAATGCTTATACAGCATTTTATAGTAAATGGCAAACAGTGGTAAAATATTTCTTTCGTTTGCGTGATATCATCTGTATTTTATCAATTGGTTCAGCTTGAGTGATATCAATAGAGCATTAGAGCTTCTTTGAAAGTGTGTTTTTATTGCTCCAATGGTTATCCTATTTTCTTCTCAAACTATGTTCCATATCCATTCCAAAGATTTTTAAAAATGGCCGATATTCATCACTTACTTTATTTTGATGAAGGCACTAATTATTTGCTAAAGTAATATGTATAAGTTTTGCAAGAGGAATTTTATCAAGGGGCAAAAAAAAATGAATATGATGAAGGTTTATCTTTGTTAGCCATGAGATTCAAACATGGTGCAATTACTAAGTTTATCTATGTTCATGGTGGTGATATTTACTATGATTGGTAGATGAAAGCCTTATAATTAGGCATTGGAGTAGGACACCTGGCCTGCAAATAAACATTTTATTGATTCTAATTGAGTTACACTTTCACTTTGGAAATTTGCATTGTTGACATGTTGCAGTTTTTATGCCAGGTATTGTAGTTTGAAATGGAAGTGGCTAACTCTCATGCTAAATGCACCATTGTATAGGTCTGTCACAATATGCAGATCCTTACTTATTCCCTGGCAGTGCCCCATTACACATTTTCCGCTTGGCTCCATTATGCTATTTTTTTGTTAGCCATGTTAGCCAAAAACCAAATCGATTTGGAAGGGGTTGCATATAGAACATGGTATGATATGGCGCTTGAACTAAATATCAAACAAGTCACCATCAGTTCCATGTTGGCCTAAAATATGTAATATTTTTCACAACCATGTAATGCATCTGGGCTAATTTATGTGTAATAAAACTGGGTCTAATTTATAGGTAATAAAATTAATGTTGAAATTAATAATGAAGAATCCTTAACCCTCTTTAGTAACTCCTAATTTGAGATGCCTCTAGTTACCATTGGTTGTTAAAAATCATGTATGGCTTCAATCATTCATCCTCCTCTTAGACATCAATGCACTGATAGCTGTCATCTTGCATGCATTATTTTCCCTAGGCTTATATTGGATTTCATGGTCCAATATCCTGCATGTATTATTTTCCCTCGATTTATATTGGATTTTGTGATTCAATGTGTTACAACTTAGAAGTGGTAATATGTTCTATCATGTGTGATAGAATGAAGATGGTCAACATGTTCCTTTTCATCCCCCTCGACCTCTAATGATGTTAGGTAATCCAACCAAAAGGATCAATGTATGATATCATTGATCAACTCAAGAATACTTCAATTATAATCTCGATATTAGAGCTCCTCAAGAGGTCAACGGTCTGCAAGGATATACTATATGCAACATTATGTGATACAACTATGCCAAATGATGTAGAACTAACTTATTTCACCTCCATTGTGAACAAACTGAAGAATAGTGAAGACATGATTTATTTTTGAGAAGAGACATTGTGTGTTTTGATAGATAATGGGTAAGGGTTGAACACATTTTTATAAATATTGGATATCAACATAGATTCTATGATTGGGTCTATTACTTTGGATGTCACTATTGGTCTTAAGACACTTCCTACTATGTTTCATGTCATGCCTAACCATTTGCACTACAAATTGTTCCTAGGTAGACCATGAATTCTACCATCTATATTGCATCAATGCATAAAAGTTATACATAATAGAGATTTGTACATATGACCTATAGATAACCAATCATTCAAATATTGCAAAATAGCAGAACCTATTGATGGATGCATTCCACAATCAGATCTCATGCGTTCTTTTATAATACCTCCATCACAACTCATACCAATGGATAAACTACATCCATATGAAATTGGAGAATCAAGTAAAGATAAAGAGCAACTTACAAATCCACCACTTATTCAGGAACAAGCAAAAGAGCCAACACAAGTATCCAAAGCACAAGAAGAAAATATATCATATCTCCCTTTATTGGTTAATTCAATATCGATATTGATAATGACGAGAATTAAATCCCAACAAACTTAGATGACTATTTGTCCCATTTAAATCTTACACCCATTGGGCCATAGGAATATCGAGATGACTCAACCATAAAAACTACTACTAAAGGGGATAAAGGAAAAGCACCCCTTCAAGTCACTCACAAGGACTTAAATGCAAACACTTGCTTTTTTATTAATTCATGGCTGAAATCTTCTACACTTAGTGCTCCACTAAGGAGATACTTTGTCAAATCCAACATACCTAGACTACAAGAGGCTCAACACGTTGCACAATTCTACAAAGCAACACACCCAATATTTACTATAGATTCAGTAGACAAGTAGAGCTCATGGATATTGAACCTCCTCTCAAATTACATATTACTAATGCACACGATACACCAAGCTTTATACTACAAATGTTACATGAGAAGCATTTGTTGTCCCTACCTACCAGTCGACATAGAGTAGTGGATTGACTATCACAACAAGGGAAATCATTTTGTGATTATCATCAAATAATTGGACATCACACCGATGGTTCTGTGACATTGCAACCAAAGATTTATAATTTAAAGATGAAGGGATAATTACACTAGCAAAGGGACAAAAAAGGCCATTGATAATGGTGTCCAATAGGATTCAGTCTAGAAGTGGATCACATAGAAACTACAAGCATCCACGAAAGGAGATCTCAATTATTCAAATATACATTGAGGGTAACTATTGACAAGAAACTCAAATCAATGAGAAAGAGGGGCCAAATACATGTAGCATTGCATTCTTACAAAGTTAGGTCATAACACAGATGAATTACAACATATAATACATTGCAATAGATTTATTGAGCATATTGCATTACCCATCACTTGTGGGCCAAAGGTGGTTGATACATAGATATTTGTGATGCGCCCTGGGGATCAGTGATGTGCTACACTTGGACAACAATGGTTAAAGCAGATGGAAGCTACAATTGATATGCCCAATAGGTGTATTACATTTTCCTATGAAGGCAATCTGATTAAATTTCAACACAATGGACATAATGAGCACCGGAAGGTCAAGGAGTCAAAGCAAAGTGGAATGCTATTATTTCCAAAGACAGAGCGAGAATCCTCATACACAATTGAAGAACATACAATATGCATATATAAAATTTGGAAAAGATAAAAATGCAAGATGAAGGTAGTTGATGTAAAACATTACAATGATGATAATGACGACGACATATAGGCATTCAATAAGATACTATATTTAAAATTGAGCACCTTGTCACTAGAGTCTCCATACGATTTTAGGCATCCCTTGGATGCATTCTTAGGATTTTCATGTCATTTACATTAAAAATTTTCAAAAACATAAAAAAAAAACAAAAAACAAAAACAAAACAAAACAAAAACAAAACAAACAAACAAAAAACCAAACCAAACTAGAGCCTATGCATAATTTGTATTGCTAGCTACATACTTAGTAGATGTTATTTATCATTACATGGTAGATTACCTATCCATATTCTTTTTTATATACACAAATGCATTTCAAAGCTATACATGAGTGTTATGTAGGGCATATAGGTACATATAGGACATTGACATTTACATATGCGGGACATTCCTACATGTAGAGGCTACCACTTCCTACATTGAGGCAATGCTTACACTAGGGGCATCTTCACACAGTTACATAGGTTACATCTTTCTATAACCATTCTACTGCTTATATTGAGATACTTACATTTCTTACACATTTCCCGTTCTTACATATATTGCTTAAAGTGTTACATTATATGGATAGTGTGCTTTACTATGTACAATGATGCCATACATTGATTGTGTAAACTAGCCGTACTTTTTTTATGCATGCTTCTTGTTTTTGTATGCTATATGATGTGACATTGATTTCTATTACATTATGTGACTCCTCTCATTACCTCTTATTGAGTGTACATGGTGTGATTTTTATTTTGCGTGACAGTGCTTGTACTCTATGTGACGTTGATTGTTCTCTATGTGACATTGTTTTCTCTATGTGTGACTTAGACTTTGTATGACATTGATGGTACTTTGCATGGCATTGATTGTTCCCTGCATAACACCGATTGCTCTATGCGTGACTCAAAATGTGTATGACATTGATCATTCTTTGTGTGACATTGAGTGCTACAATATGTGTTTCAATCATTACTTGTGAGCATCATGGCCATGAAAATTGCGTGATTGTAATACATTTGCATTTACTTGCTAAGATTGTGGTGCTAAGATCCACATCACACACTATTCTCCTTGTGTGCAATTCCATGATATATGTCATGCATTTTATGTGTAGTTTTTACCCAATGCCTTTATTCTCATTATTGTGATGACTATTCTTGCATGCCTCATTGTTACATCTACTCGACATGACACTTGTATGCCATAGAATACATATTTCATATATGCTCAGACAATATAATCTTATTATGATGACATACTTTAGTCATGTTAGAGCACATGTTTCTCATGTTTACACCTCTTTTTACATAGCATGATATTTATAACTTTTCTTTTGAGGAGCTATTCACAGGGTACTTCCCTCATCTCAAAAGGGTGGCATATGCAGTGGGCTTGTCATAGAGTTCAAACTATCACAAACAGATAATTAAAATATGGGATTATATTTACTTAGATTTGGCACAAATTGATTAAAATTTTGGGCACAATTTTATTCCGATTGATAGATTGATTCAGATTTTGGGCACAATTTTACTCAGATTGATTCATATTTTGGGCACAGTTTCACTTTGATTGATTCATATTT
Organism: Torreya grandis; assembly: GCA_037957365.1. Classification (NCBI taxonomy): domain Eukaryota; kingdom Viridiplantae; phylum Streptophyta; class Pinopsida; order Cupressales; family Taxaceae; genus Torreya; species Torreya grandis. Next base: position 39,810 of record JARHVA010003771.1, on the reverse strand, counting down.
TGGGCACAATTTTACTTAGATTGACACTGAATGGGGGCATATGTGAGGCATATGCCATATATTTAAGAGATTTGATGGTTTAAATTTCACATGTTATCAGATTGGGAGCACATGCAAGGCATATATGACACATTCTACAAATTTATGTAATCATATTTACTCAATTTTTACTCAATTGTACCTAAGTATTATTCAATTTTAAATCTAAAAATCATATAGAGTGATTGATTCATTGAAGCAAGATACTCAAATACCTATATGCTCATATTTATTGAACTTTGTTTAAATTCTGTTCTTAATTTTATTTTTAATGAGTAATATGATTGAAGTTTTACATAGATCAAAAACTACTCCATTTCCACATGAGAGTTGGGGCATATTACTCCCAACCCATAATCATAGGTATCTTGTTAAGGGCATAATAACCCCCATCTCCAATGACTTCAGATGGACAATTTGGCTTGCATACATATAAGTGTATTTGTTCTTTGCTTTTTCAATTTAAATTTTTTTTTACATTATTTCATATTTTATATAATAATTATGGTGCAATCATGAGGAGTGAGAAACCAAATTAAGGTTTGCCAATATCCCCTGTGTTTCAAATTTCAACAAGTCGAATAGACACATTTAGACATTTCGTCGAACAATTTACGTTCATTCAAAACAGAGATTCAAACACTTTATTTACTCAGTGGATTACAATTCAAATTCTGCCATAATCTGGTCTGTTCAATAATCAAATGCATTGAGGAAAACAACCACTATCCTATAGTTTCAAAACAAGACTTCTGCCTTCACATTGGCAGCTTAACAAGCACCCACAGACCAAGAAGTACAAAGCATTATCATTCTAGTCCTATTCTGTTACAAATTCCAGCCTAAATCACTTCCCTTTTTTCTGAAAATGGATGTCCTCTAGCTCGTATAGACGAAGAGAATGATCTATCGTCTTCTCCAATGTCTGTTCAACTCCCTCTGACATTTTCATTACCTTCTCCCAACGTTTCATGTTCAAATCGACACCAAGAAAGAGTAAAAAAAAATCGTTTTGCATGTACAGGTGGATGCAAACGGGTTTTGACTATGTAATGAAAGGTTGTTGGTCGTTTTTGTCTTAATGCAGACCTGGGTCTCCTTGAGTCGTTTTACACTAGCAAGACTAAAATCGGGCTGTGGAGGCAATTGAAATCATTTTATTACCCTCTCGGGTTTTCGCCATTCCATTTTACATTGGATAGAAACTTGAATACGCTAAAGATAATATCCAAGCTATGCAGGCTTTTGCTCCTGTAAACCACACAAATAATCAAAGCTTTGAATACATACCCAACTTGAATGGTACATTAAAAAAAAAATCAAAAACATCGAGCATGGTCTTTGCCTCAACTTGGCCAACAATAATCCTGACAAACAAAATTCCGAGAACACTGCCCACACCGAATGTCATCCATCCAAACGATTGAAGCTCGCCTGATGAATCACCTTTATACTTTTGCCACATTCTGCTACCAAAGCATAAGAGGGTACCTCCACAATTGAGGTACCAATATTACTAAGGAGGAGAAAGGCTATCATAAAGAAATATATGAACCTGCATCCTTGAAGACGAAGTCTTTGTCCAGAAAAACTAACGCAATTGATCACATTTGAGATGAATTATGCAAATACAAGCTGATGTCTCCAACACAAACAGGGCAAGTGCAAACACAACTTGACATAGAAATCGAGAAACAACTTCCTCCCAATAAACCACAACAAACCAAAATGAAAAGAATCAAATAATTGAGAAGCAAACACACTCAAGTTTTGGTGATGCAAGATTGCTCAAGACCACGAATGCCCTTGTATCAGACACCCGAGGTTCAAAAATATGAGCTCTGACTCACATAGATGGGATAAGTGGCCAAACCACTCTTCTGGTTATGAGCCCTGATGACCATGGCATCCCCTTCCAACATATCAAATAAATGCGTTGAATGACTTTCTTTTTCTTGTGTCATTTTTGGCTCTTACATGTTGGTTTTTCTTTCTTCTCTTCACATTTATGCTCTCTTTCTCCTTGTGGTATTTGACTCACCACAATCCCTCTCCTTTGTGGGCTTTGATCCACCATCGTCTGTCCTCCTTCACCAAAGGCATAACCATCTCTCTATCAACTCACTTGTAGGTTAAAATCCACTCGCATTCATCCACCACCACTAAGATGCTCTATCATGCCCCTGACTCTTCCATGTGGGTTCAAACCCACCATAGACCAACCACCTCCTCCTAAAACCCACTTGACTTTGTTCACACTTTGTCCAATCAACTATTGGATCTTTCACAACATCACAAATCACCCTTTACAACTACTTTCTCATGGCTACAAGCTCATCTATCATTTTCAATCTCAACACAATTGAATCAACATACACTAGGGTATCCAAATGATAGCCCATAACATCACGAATCATTTTAGGGATAGTTCTTATCTTCTCATCCTTCGTTGTCTACATTGCTATAATAAGCAATCTCTCAATCTCAGCTACGAATTCAACTTCTTCACCACATGCTAGGGATGCCATACATTTTATGTGACAACTCCATTAGGTTTTACATAATTTTTTTAATAAAAAATTAATTACACATATTCACCTTATAGTTTTTACCATGATAAATCTAATTAGTGGTTTTTAACTAATTGTATTCATTTAGTTAACCACAAGGTTTATAACTAATCCACTTAGCTAAGGATCTCCATGAACAAATATAACAATCATGAATAATGCTGAATAAACAATAAATATTGTATCTAAATCACTAATAAAATAGTACATTTTTCAGTCACAACTGATACAACATTACAACCACTATTGTAGAAGTACAATGAATAAATATTACAATTTTCAACATAAATAATATCTCAAATAATAATACATGATACAAAGCTCCACAGAGCATGAGTCTCCACAACTCAAGTATCAATTTGTAATCTCAAGTGTAGTCTCTAGTGTATAACTTCAGCTGGGAGGGAGAGCATCATCCAAGTGCTTTTTCACAACAACCATGGACCATAGATCCCCCACACTATCTTCTAACAAGGAAATGATTCTTCCTTCACGGATATGTAGATAATGATGGTACGAAAATCCAGAACACTTGTATTGTAGATATCTAATACATAATGTGTACTATAAAAAAATGTCTTAACATGGTATCACACAAATATGAAAACTATATCAACATATGAAATAATAATGTTTGACCATAAACATTATTTTGACCAATTTTTTTAATAATTAATGATCTCTATGATCAATCAATTTCATACACACCACTCAATCAAATTATACATCGTCTAACATTGATGGCACTAATTGAACTAGTAGAATCTGTCCATTACTTAGAGTTATAAATGTAATATTTAGTTAAAATATATAATAGTGTAAAAATCAATAGATTCATTTGAAATATTTTTTTTAGTCGATATAAATATGCTAAGTACAAAAATATCAAATACACATATTTAATCCATCAAATGTAATGCAATGAATACAATATCATCTAGTTTATTACAGAGTAATAAACAAAATAAAAAATATTCGTTAATATAACATACCATATGGGTAATGATTTATCTAAACTGCCAATTACTCTAATCACAAATCAACTTATAATACCATTTCATACTCGAAACAAATATTATAACACATATTTAATTGTTCATATTCCAAATATATAACAAAATCCAATCCAAAAACATCTTAATATGGTCCATACTTAAACCTCTTAAATAACTTATTTTAATGCTTTTATTCAAACATTAAAATATAAAGACACCCATTTTCACTCTGTTATGGTATTAATATTTTAAAGCATATCACAACTGTGAACACACACACACACACACAATCTTTTCCAAATTTGTTACATAGTCAACAACTATATAACTTATACCATATATATATAAAACTCAAGTACAATTTCAATATAGTATAATTATTTTATTGTATACAATATGCTCTAGGAAGACACCTACTGTCAATTGTCTTGGGGTATTTTGTATACTTTAATTACGCATCCAACGAACAAAATAGTCCCAAAGGCCTTTTATAAACTAGATAAATCCCATTACACATATTTGACTAAAAACATAGAGTTTTATGTGATTTACCATTCATAAACAACCAACCATTTACACTCCAATCACTCAAACCATCCAATTCATATAAACATTCAATTACTTGTATATAAATATGATCAAAACATACCTTCAGTGATTTTTATGTCAAACGTTGAGAATTCTATGATTATGTATCTCAGTTCTAAAGTTTACATAGTCCACAAAAAGGTAGAGTTGATAAATAATAACAAATCCATATTTATTTTATTATCTACTTCGATTTGTATAGAGACTAAGAAACTTATCAAAATTAAGAGTTTATTCCTCTGTCTCAGATTTACAAAATTCTTTATATAAGTAAATATACAGTGGAATGTTTTAAACATAACCCAACCTTAACGCATATACAATCTCTAAATATTAAGTTCAATTGATAAACATAATTCAGTCAAGACTTTATACTATTTACTCAACTAAAAAATCTTTTGTTGGCGTCTTTACCAGATTCAAGACTTATTATGTTTAGGACTTGACCAAAATGACCCCAATTCTGAATATATTACACAATATATTTCTATAGACTTTTATAAATGTCACTGAGTATATATACCATACTCAAATTCTTAAATGAAAACCTGACCTTCTATATATATATATATATATATATATATTATTGAACGTTTATTGTGAATATATATAAACTTGTGTATATATATTTTTATACACAGTCAATCTGTTTTAAAAATACATAATGTATTTCACCCAAAATTTTAACTAGATATAATATAGTTGAACCTCATGTAGCCCAAATAGGATTTACCTAAATTGAGCATTAAGCTTATGTCCTTATAATGGTTCAACAAACTAAAACTAAATTATAAGACCCTAACCAAATTTTATTAAAAACGTAATAATCAATCAATGAGTTTGCCAGGATTTATGAATTGAAAAAAGATTAAAGACAAAGCTTTTATAGAGATGTATATAAACATGGTGAACACCTACAACCTACTAGGAACCTGTGGTACCCTTTCTTTTTACTTTGTTAGTATAATAGTTGTTTTGGACGCATATGCTTTGTAAGTCATCCCGTGAGCATTTTGTTTTATCCCACATTCATGGGAAGTAGTAGTTGCTTAGATTAGACTTAATATATAAGTGTTGAGGTCAATTAAGACATCCACAAATTTATTATATTGAACTTGCTCAAACGAGGTTGCCCCCTCAAAGAGGCTAGCGATTATGCAATTCAACCATTGTAATTTAGTTCCACTTATTTGAGTTAGTATATTGCTAATTTTCATAGTTTATTTCATGTATTTGTAATTATCTGCTAACTTATTCAAGAAAGATCCTCTTATTTGATATCAAAGTGCTTTCTAGGGTCAATTTTTTTAAAGAAAGTCTTAACTCTATTCTACTACATAATTCATTTAAGTAATTTTCGGTATCACAATAATCTATTTTAGATCAAGGTAAAACTCTGTTTGCATAACTGTGAGAAGTGCTTGGGTAAAATCCTTAAAACTCATTGTGAAGAATATCACATGAATCTCAAAGTAGCTGGCCCATTGAGAGGACCTGCTAGCGAAATGGGTAACAGACCCTTCTCGATTGAGTAGTTCCTACCTGTGAGGAAAACCAAGAGCTGCCACTTAGAGGTAAATCCGTGGCTATAAATTTTTTGGAGAGTGGTACTCACTTAGATGGCATTGGTGGCTAGAGAGATATCTCTAAAACTTTAGGCAATCATTGAAACTTGAGGTCCATTTCTCTTAGTTTTAAAATATTCTTAGAAAACTATCAAAAAATCCATCAGCAACGTATCAGAATACTTGTAGTTAGACATTTGACAGAAAATAGAAACCATAAAAAAACAAAAAAAAACATCATATCTCTCTATCTGTAGCCTCATTGATCCTCAAATTTTATCCAGACACTTAAATTACATTTTCCACATTTTCTTCCTTAAGGTCTCATATCTTGATTCCACTCTTAATTCTCGCAAATCTCAATTTTTTTTTTTTTTTTTTTTCAGGTTTTGCCATAACTTCTATTTTTGTCCATTTGCCTCAAATTTTTTTCATAGTGTTCATCTCCCTTTTTTGCTCTTTTGTCCTTATTTGTTTTTTTTTTAGTTTTTCCATCATCACTCCTGAAATTGCCCTCATTTTCATCAATCATACTCTCACTATGCAATGTTTTTTAGTAAAAGTACCTTTACCCCTTCCGATTTTGTCCAAATCACAAAATTCCCTTACTACATGTGTCTTAACTCTAGTCTTCCTACCAATTGCTAAAAAAAAAAATCTCTTATTCGGATCATGGTAGTAACCCAAATAGGAGAAAAAAATATGGAGGATGAAATTACTGCCCTCAAGACACGCATCAAAAATCTTGAAAAAATTCTCAGCCTCAGTATTCAACATACCACCTTGAACAATAGACAACATCTAGAGTCTTTTTTCGACACTAGATTTTCTTCTTCCATCATTTTTCATGGATCAAAAATTAATTTTCCTCAATTCCATGGTGCAAATCCATCTAGATGGATCTATCAGGTCGAACAATATTTTTTAGTCTGCATAACACTTTTGATGCCAACAAGGTTCGCTTATATCCTTTCACTTGGAATTTGAAACCCTTCATTGGTATCGTTGGCATACCAAAGCTCATGATGAGCCAAGATGGACTGATTTTTTCACCCTCATTTTGCAATGGTTTGACCCTAGTGCTTTTGATGATTTCATGGGAGTACTCACTAAACTTTGCCAAATAGGAAATGTGAGGGAATATCAAACAAAATTTGAAAAATTGGCCAATCACACAGAGGGATTGTCCGATGAATTATTCAAAAGTTATTTTATTAGTGGACTGAAGGATGTAATTTGATTTGAGGTCAAAATGTTCCATCCCAACATGATGATGGAAGCCCTAGGGTTGGCTAAATTGGCAGAGAATAAGATCATAAATCAACAATAATTCAAATCCAATTTTGATCCATTCAGAAATACAACTCCACAATGATCTCAAATAATGCCAGCCCCCAAAACCACTCCTATCAAGCATTTGATTGAAGTAGAGATGTGAGTCCATAGAGAAAAATGACTATGTTATAATTGTGATGATAAATTCATTCGAGGACATCTATGTGTCCATTAAAAGCTCTATCTTTGGATGTGGACTCTTTGCCCAAAATTGAAGATCGAGAAGATGTTTAGGGTACAATAGATGATCCGAAAGAAGCTCAATTGATTGTGAAACTTGATTCTCAGGAAGACAAACTAGAGATCTCTCTCCATGCCTTAGCATGAGTCACCACCCCACAAACCATGTGAGTCAGGGGTTACTTCAAGAAGTTCTCTCTCACAATACTCATTGATTATGGTAGTACTCATAACTTCATTGACCCTCAGATTGCCAAACATGTTGATTGTTTTGTCTATCCTTAATCCAACTTTGAAGTCATGATTGTCAATGTGGGTACACTACCTTACAAGAAGAAGTGTCATAATATGCGTATCTCTATTGGAGATTATAACTTGCGCTCCAACATGTTTGTCTTGCCCTTAGGTGGATGTGATGTTGTTTTGTGAGCCCAATGGTTATACACACTTGAATTCATCTTATATGATTTTGTTGAACTTTGGATGCAATTTTTAGATAATAGGCAAAAACACACATTGAAAGGCTTACAATCGAGATCCCTCAACATCATCAGTTCACATCGCATGGAAAAACTTCTTAATAAAAATTCACACGGTGTCATTGCCGAACTCCATTCCATTCAAATGCAACCATCAATGGTATCCACTCCTAATTTATAAACTATTTTGCATAGGTATGCAAGTGTCTTTATGGAACCAGTGGGATTGTCACCTTCATGGCCAGAGGACCACCACATTTAGCTTCTTTCAAGAAGCGTTCCTCCCAACATCAGGCCCTACTACTACCCATTTTAGTAAAAGATTGAGATTAAGATGCTCATTCGAGACTTACTGAAGCAAGGCATTATTTGCCCCAATACCAACCCATATTCTTCTCCAGTTCTCCTTGTTAAAAAAAAGATAGGTCATGGTGCCTCTACATTGATTTCCATGCACTTAATCACATTAAAATCAAGGATAAGTTCTCGATCTCTATTATTGATGAGCTTCATGATGCTTATTTTTTATTCAAGTTGGATCTCCACTCTAGATATCACCAGATCTGGGTTCATGATGATGATATCCCTAAGATAGTTTTTTCAATGCATGATGGCCACTATGAGTTTTTGGTCATGCCCTTTGGATTCATTAATACTCCTTCAACATTCTAGAGATTGATAAATAAAATATTCCATCCCTACCTGCAAAAATTCATTTTGGTTTTCTTCGATGACATCCTCATCTCTAGTAAAACATGGTTTGAGCATCTCCAAAATCTGGAGCTCCCATTGCAACTTCTCTCTGACCATCATCTTTGTGAAAAATAGTCCAAATGCACTTTTGGCTAGGATTAGGTGGAGTATCTCAGGTATATTGTTTTAGCCAAAGGGGTTCAAGTGGATCCTAAAAAAATAGTTGCCATGATAAATTGGCCTCATTCTCAGACACTCAAGAGCCTCCATGATTTTTTAGGGCTGACTAGATACTATCACAAGTTTGTTAAGGATTATGAGAAGATTATAGCTCTGCTGACATCTATGTTGAAAATAGATGCTTTTACATGGACACAAGCTTCTGAGTGTGCAATTGAATAATTGAAACAAGCTATGTGTACTACACCTATTCTAGCTATGCCAAATTTTGCCAAGACCTTCACTATTGAGAGTGATGCTTACGACAATAAACTTGGTGTTTTTATAATCCTATAATAAGGACACTCCATTGCATTCACCAACAAATCTCTTTCTGGCAAAAATTTAGCACTCTCTACTTATGAGAAGGAAATGATGAGTATTTTGCATGTAGTATAAAAGTGGTGGCCATAGCTATTGGAGAATCATTTTTGCATTAAATCTGATCACTAGAGTCTAAAATATTTCTTAGAATAATGAGTCTCTGCCCCATCACAATAGAAATGGGCCATCAAACTCATGGGTTATGACTATGAGATCACTTACAATAAGGGTAAGGACAATATTATGGTTGATGCTATGTCTTGCACATTTGCAGACCAAGATTCCCTATTAGTTATTTTCATACCTATTCCAAATTGGTTGGATGCTATACAATAGGGGTATGTCAATGACTCCTCATTATCTCAAATCATTCAAAAATTAGCCACTAACCCCTTTACTATATCACATTATTCTTGAGATGGTGATTTTTTGTGATACAAGGGTCATCAGGGGCTTCCCCAGAGCATAGATCTTTAACATGCTATATTCTATGAACTACATGATTCTCCATTCATAAGGTACTCAAGGTTTCTCAAAACTTATGAGTAGGCACGATGCAACTTCTTTTAGAAGGGAATGAAAAAGGGAATTCAACAGATGATAGTTGGATATGATACCCTCTAATGCAACAAGGGTGAAACCACACTCATCCCCGGGTTGTTCAAACCCTTGAAAATCCATACTAAGATTTGGATAGATATTTTTGTGGATTTCATTGAGGGGATCTCTAAATTTGGAAGGAAAATAGTGATCTTGATCGTGGTTGATCACCTCTCTAAATATAGTCATTTTTGTACCCTCAACCATCCCTATAGTGCCTCCACAGTTGCACAAATTTTATTGAATAGGGGCTACCTAAATTGAGTATTAAGCTTATGTCCTTATACTAGTTCAACAAACTAGAACTAAATCATAAGACCTTAACCAAATTTTATTAAAAACATAATAATTAATCAATGAATTTGCTAGGATTTATGAATTGAAAAAGGATTAAAGACAAATCTTTTATAGAGATGTATACAAACATGGTAAACACTTACAATCTTACTCCTTTCCCTTTGGGTTATTTGGGTTGAATATAGGGTTCTGTGGATGGCTGAGGGTCCTACATACAACCCTCTTCATTATTTTCTTATAAATTTTAAAACAAATGAAACCCATTAACCCAATTTAATTATTTTTCACAAATCCATCAAACACATCACACATAAATTCAAATTACATTACCAACTTGTAACAATTGATTATTATGCCAATAAAATTGTATTTAATTTTTTTTCTTCAGCTCAAACTCCCTTTCTTCTCTTTCTGCCTGCTACTCCCTGTATGTCATGCCTCACAACCTTCTTCCTTCTTTTATTCTTCCCCATCCTCTTACTTGCCACAAATTTCTCCTTCATTCTTGGCAGACCAAACCTATTAAAAATATGCATGCCAAAATAACTCAATAGAACCCCCACTAAGCTACAACCTACCACAATTTCTTATGCAGTCTACAACTAACACATATCATGAGTTTTGCTAAGAATGATAGTTAACTGAAGTCAACGAGAGATTAGAAACCTTAATCATCTTAAAAATTTCTATAACTAATTAAAATAATCATTATATATCCTAAATAATATTTACATGCCTTTTGACTTAAACATTGACTTCACTTAATTTACATAAATCGACAAACTAACAAGTCATAATCACTATATTTCCATGCAATGTCAACCATCGACAAGTCAATTAACATAATGACTATATAGCATGGGTGAAACAAATATGAATTTAAAAGACTATTGTAATTGTTACCTTGTCATCCAAATCAAACACTATGCATTCTAATTTAAACTATTAGTTAACCCTCTAGGTTTAAATAATAATCATAGATTTTAGTAAATAATTTGACAAACACAATGACATTTATACAACTATTTCACAATGATATTATCTATAACACCTTGCATTACATTACGTTTATTTCCAAGTACTATACTTAAATTGAAACACAAATCTCATTTTACAATGCCAAAATCATTCATTAATATTCTTAACAAAGAGCTTATAATTCCTTATGTCTTTACAAGTTTATATTACTATTCAAAATGATAATAGTAATCTTATAAATGCAATTAGTCACTTAAAATCTGACTCAGCTAAGTAATAACATACATCAATTATTACAACAATTAGTCTCTTCTGCAAAATTTTCAGTGCTGGTTAATGGTATTCCTATAGGGTTTTTCTTGTCCTCAAGAGGAATTCATCAGGGAGACCCTCTCTCCCCATACTTATTCATCATTATGGCAGAGACACTGGGAAGATACATACAAGCATATATAGCCTCAAAAAAGCTAGTGGGCATCAAACCTGCCTCCTCCCTTCATCCTATGGTGGTACAGTAGTTTGTGGATGATACCATCTTCTTTGGCATCTCATCGGTGATTGAAGCTAGAAGATGGAAGAATATCTTAAATAATTATGTCAGAGAGTCAGGAAAAAGGATAAATTTCTAGAAAAGTAATGTGTATTTCTTCAACACTCCTAATGAACTTAGACATATAATTATTGATATATTAGAATGTGCTGAAGTTGGCCTACTAGCTACCTACTTGGGTCTCCCACTCTCGGTCAAAGAGGTATCTCCTAGTTTTTGGAATGGAATTGTGGAAAGAACGCAGAGGAAACTTCTTGGTTGGAAGGGGAAACTACTCAGTAGTGATGGTAAACTGCAACTTCTTCGGGCTTCACTGCAAGGTATGCCTACATATCTCCTATCTCTTTTTAAAATTCTTGCATATTTTGCTGAGAAATTGGAACAGAACCAAAGGAAATTTTTATGGATGGGAGTGGAAGACAAACAAAGAATGTCTTTAGTCAGATGGGAAAAAGTGTGTCTTAATATTAGGTCTATCAGGAACATGAACAAAGCCCTTCTCTCAAAAGTTAGTTGGACCCTGATCCATAAAAACAATGATTGGGGGGAAATAATGTATGCCAAATACATGCATAGCATTGATGATTCCAACTTTCTTCAACAGATGGGATTACCCCAGGGATCTGTGATATGGAATAAAATGTTAAAAAGTAGAAGCCTTCTAAAACAAGGAATTAGATGGAAACTTGGAAATGGCTGGCATATTAAATTCTGGGATGATATCTGGTTAAAGGACAAGGCTCTCATCACACGGGGAAACTATGGAGAGATTGCTAACTTGACTACCCAATTTTTTGGAGATAAGGTCAGTGATTATATGGAAAATAACAATGGGATGAGGAGCTGGAAAAATCTTTTGGATTGTTGTGTTCACCAGCCTGAACTTTTCCCAAGAGTTCGGGAGATCCAATAGTGCATTCAGGAGATCAAAATCCCTCTCTTCCCCTAGGAGGATGAACAATACTGGTGTCCAGATAAGAATGGATCGTTCTCTATCAAATCTGCTTACCATCTGCTCATTCCTGAAGCTCAGAATAAAGATGTATGGAAAAAGATTTGGAATCATAAACTTATTCCAAAAATTAACATGTTTTGGTGGGCTGCTGCTCATAACAAAATCCTTACTCAGGATAACCTTCAAAAGAGAGGGTTTACTCTGGTTAACAGATGTTTCTTGTGTGGTTCAAAAGAGGAATCAGTGTCACACCTCTTTATCCACTGTGAGTTTGCCCAAGAATTATGGGGCACAATACTTAACAACTTTGGTATTGAACGGGTCTACAATTCTGACCTTAGAGAAGTAATTCTCAGCTAGAACCCAACCTTCACACATCCCTGGCTTATGGAATTATGGAAGCAAGCTCTGCCATGTTTGAGTTGGACTTTATGGAAAGAGCGCAATCACAAAATTTTTAGGGACACTGCTAGAAATGCTTCTCAAGTGTTTAGCTCCTTTGCTAAGACCATTATGGAAAGTGTTACAACAACTCATATTCATGTTGTGGAGAAACCCCTATCTCAAATTGAAAACCAAATTGTAGCCAAATGGAAGGTTTTAAAGCAGATCCCTGGGTATAATAACTCCAAAATGCTACAGAGACTTAATACTAAATGGACCCCCCCTAAACCTAATTGGATGAAACTCAACTTTGATGGGGCATCCAAGTTGGATGGTAAAACTAGTGGAGGAGGAATTATAAGGAATGATAAAGGATGGATGTATGCTGTTTATGCTAGTGGGATTGGATGCTAGAGTAACAACTATGCTGAAGCAATGGCTTTACTATGGGGATTAAAGTTAGCTATATCCCTAGGAATAAGGAACTTGAATATACAAGGAGACTCTAAGATGGTCATAGATGCCGTTAATAAAGCATCAAATGTGGGAATCAAGCTAAAAGACATCATTACTGATATCCAATTTCTTTTACAAAAGTTTTCTAAAGTTGAGATTTTCCATACCTACAGAGAAGGCAACAGGGTTGCTGATGCTTGTGCCAACCTTGGTCAGCAATTTTTAGGTTGGAGGGTGTGGCGACAAGGTGTTCATATTCCCTTAAACATTAGGGAGATCATTCAAAATGAGATGACTTGTCAAGAATGAGGTGCATTGATGACAAGGATAACTCTCGAAGGTGGTCCACGGGGAGAGGGCCATCAGGGATCTCAGAACTTGATAACCTTAGTACTTTCTTGGTAATCATTCATAATTCATTGTATCATGAGGTTGAGGCATGTGGGTCTCATCATGAAAATCAAGGGGAAATGATTTTCAAGCATGGGAGTAGACAATGCCATTGCTGTAGGGCATTTCATAAAATGAGCTATCACATCTGCATTCTGCATAAACAGAAGCAAGGGTTAGCTACCAGTTCAAAGCTGAAGGCAGAACTTAGGAGCTCCACTGTCTGGGTCTATAAATACAGAATGGGGGGAGATCGTATTCAAATTGAACCTGTCTCCTACTACAAATTTAAAGATAATCCACTGGTTTGGCATTATTGTAAAGAAGGGGGTATCAGCCCATATTTGGAAAGGCTGAATGGTTATGACGAAAAATTATTCGAGCAGTTTGTGAGATCCTGGTTGAATAGGCAGGTCACAGTGGGCAAAATTAGTTTTCAAATCTCTGAAAAGGTGATTTATATGGCCATGGGAATGACCATGTAGGGTATAAAACTTCAAAGGAAAACCAAAATCATGGATATGGCTAGCCATAAATTGTTTCTGGGTGAGGGAGAAGAACTTGTCCCATATCAAGGAGGGTTCAAGCGCGCTAAACTTCCAGAGCCATGGGATGGAGTGTGCTTCATTCTCATTAAGTAATTCACTCTTGAGGGGTGATTTACCAGGTTCTACAATTACCACCTTCCTTTGTTAAATCATTTCAAGCACAATGTTATTATTAGCTTTCCTTTTTACCTGCTCTCCTCTTTGGAACACTCTGTCTTGAGGGTGAGAGCTAAAATGGCTAATAAGCTGGATATGAACCCTATTCCCCTACACTAGGGGCTAATTTTCTACCTATACAACTTTCACCATGCCCTCGAGCCAACCAGGAATATCAGAGTTGATAGTGGAGACATTCCTTCCAACCCGGTCTCTGGTGATGCTATTGATGAGTCCTGGGTTTCCCCTGCTCTTACCAAAACAAAAGATGTCTCTTTTTCCACCCCTGAAAAGACCCCTGTTGATACCCCCGGCTCCTTTGCGAGCAAGAAGGGTAAGAAGAGAAAGATTGATGAAGAGGAAGAAAATATTAAAGAGACTACGGAAGGGACCCACAGGAATCTAGATAGGGCCACGGGGGGCCAAGGTGGAAAATTTCACAAGCCTTCCAAAATTAATAAGGAAGGATTCCCCTCTGGAGTGCGAAGGTTGGGGTGGATTGCTGGTAAACCTGCCCCGAAGGCCAGACTGATTGATCATTCGAAAAGTGCTTTAGAAGAAGCAACCTAGGAGGAAGAGTCTGAGGAGCTAGAAATCCAAGAAATTTTGGAGGACACTGGAGGGAAGCAGGCTACTAGGGATTTTGAGGTTACTGAGGAGCAGGGTGCTGACACTATGGGAACTACTGACAATAAGGGGAAAATGTATGTCGAGGAAGCTGGTGAGGGCACTGAGAATGAGACTGATTAGAAAACTAAAATTGGGGCCCTGAAGGATTACATTCAAAAGCTAGAGAAGGTCTTCGCCAAAGGGCTTCGAAATACAATTATGTTGAACATGTCTATGCTGGAAGTGGTGGGTATTACTGGGTATGCTGACAATTCAGAGAATGAGAAACTTAATGATCTTGTCAAATCAATAGTTATGTAAGGGGAGACCTCTCTTACTCTGGTCTTTTTGTTGCTTGTGTTTTGTTTCTGTCTGTTGTTCTTGGCTATGCTGCCGTCTCTTTGAAGGCATTTTTTTTTGTTTGCCTTCTTGTCTTTTTTGATTGTAAAGGGTTCGGCCCCTGGTTTTCTGCCTTACTTTATCAGAAACATACATCAATTATTTCTAACAAAGAATTCAAACAAGTATTGGTAAATGAATATTTAGTTATGTATAATACTACAATAAATCACGTTAAATTTGATAGGTACATATTTATCAAATCAACTAACTAATAACGTCAACAAAAACTAGATTAGTGAAATAACGTAATTATATATAATGATCTGAGAACTAAAAAGATCACAATAGATATTCATAATAAAAAATAGAGCATACCACAACTATCTAACTCAAATAATTTATCACAAAACATGATATACTACTATAGTGTGTGCATGGTTTTTAATTTTTATCTCTATCATCCCTCAACGCTTCCATCTACACTACCCTCGCTGATGATGCTCTCCCTTCATCACATTCTAAAGAATAGATCTATCTTGCATTCACCTCATAATAATGAAGGTAGTTAGCCCAAAACATAATTATATCCATGAAATAATATTGTATAATTAATAAACATGATCATAATGTACAAAGTATAAAAGTACAACTATCTCATAGCAAACCAATCATATAAATTAAGAAACACATATTTGTTTCATAATTAACATATGACATAAAACTTAATTAATAATAATTAATTAACTAACAACTATAATAATTCACAGATCATTTTTTAGCTTAGAGAGAAATTAAGATGTGACATCCTTCCCCCCTAAAGTTGGTCATCATCCTGATGACATTCAAATATAATTTCTAAATTTAGAACATTATTCAACAAGAAATTAATATAATATGCAGTAATAAATCAAATAAATAAATGTGAAAACAACCTGTAAAATTCATCATAGTCCTCTTAAGTGGCACTATCTTTAGAATATTAGTCCCACTAGACTTTGCACTATGACACTTCTCTATTACAAAAATTGAGTTTACAAGTGTTTATTATTTTAATTGGTTCTACATGACCACCCTGGGATCCATAACTTGCAAAGCATTCCAATTCAATGCATGTGAAGGATCAACAACTTACTTCTTAAAATAAGACACATGGAATACATTATGTAAAAGAGATAGAGCTGGTGGCAACGCAAGCCTATACACTATAGGATTGACCACTTCCAAAATCTTGAAGGTTCCCACATATCTCAGTGAACGTTTCACTAACTTCTTAAATTTAATCAAGATTTTTTGAGGTTTAACTCACATAAACACTTTATCACTTATAGAAAAATATCTAACTATTCTCTTCAGATCAACATAATTTTTTTATCTATCATTGGCCTTTTTCCAATCTCTGCCTAATTATCCTAACTTGCTCTTTCATTTTTGAAAGCATCTCAGGTCTAAAGACTACCCTATCTTCTAATCTATCCCAACTGATTGATGTTTTACATCTCTTTTTGTACAATGCCTCAAACATAGCCATCTTTAACACTGAATGGTATGAGTTGTTGTAAGTAAACTCAACTAATGGAAGGTAATATTTCCACTTGTATTCCTGATACATGTAATACATATGAAGATCTTATAATACCTAGTTAACTTACTTTGTCTATCCATCAATTTATAGGTGATAAATAGTGTTAAAATTCAACTGCATACCCAAAGATGAATTCAAAGCCAACCAAAACCTAGAATTCATCATCGGATCTTGATCTAAAATGATTTTTATAAGAAAATCATTCAATCGATACACCTCTTTCACAAATATTTTTTCAAGCATAGGTGCATCATCTATCGAGTTACCTAGTATGAAGTAGGATACCTTGGTTAGTTTGTCAACTACAACCAAGATCATATCATGTTGGTTCCATGATAACGATAACCTTTGTATAGAGTCCATACTAATAATCTATCACTTCCATTCTGGTATATAATATGGATATAACAATCCAATCGAACATACATGTTCAAATTTAACATGTTGAAATTCTAGATAATAAGACACACAATCTACTGTATCTCTCTTGATTCTTTTTTAGAAATAAAGTGGTATGAGCTTAGCCATGAACTTGGTTACTCCTGAATGTCTTGAATATGGGGCATTATGCAATTCCTTTAACATTATGCTCCTTATATTTTTTCTATCAAGTACATACATCCTACCATTATACTACAAAATACCATCACTTTCTATTTTGAATCCCTTATATCTAATATTTTGAGTAGTCTCAGACAATGCTTTCTTGATCTGATCATAGAATTCATCTCCTAACAATAATTTGATTACCTGATCTTTATAGGTACCCCTGATAGTAGCTATGATTGCTATATACCCACTACAACTTAGAACATTAGCTAATTTGTTATCTTCACCTTTGATATAGTTAATATCAAAATCATAATCAGATAAAAACTCTAATCATCATCTTTGATGAACATTCAGGTTTAGTTGGGTAAAGATGTACTTGAGTCCCAAGTTGTTAGTATCGAGTTCAAATAGTTTTCCCAATAGATAATTCCTCCAAACTCATAAAATGTGCACAATAATAATAAGTTCTAAGGCATGAGGGGCATAATTCACCTCATATGGCTTTAATTTTCTAGACTCATAGGTTACCATTGAGCCATCTTGCATAAGAGCTCCTCTAAGTCCATCCTTAGATGTATCAGTAATCATTGAGAATTGACCATTATGATTAAGAACTCTTAGTATTGGTGCTGAAGTAAGCCTCTTTTTTAGTTCTTGAAAGACTATCTCACACTTGTCTGACTAGACGAAACTCTGATTCTTTTGCTGAAGAGAGGTAATTGGATTAACTATCTTAAGAAAATTCAGAATGAATTTCTTATAATAGCTTGCTAGTCCCATGAAACTCCTTACCTCATGCACATTCCTGGGTTCTATCCACTCCATTATAGCTCTTATCTTTGCTAGATCCACTGAAATACCATTCATAGAGATAATATGTCCCAGATACTACACTTTATTTTGAAAAAATACACACTTAGACAACTTTCTATACAACCTGTGCTTTTTCAAACACTACAAAACTAGTTCTAGATGATGAAAGTGCTCTTCTTCATCCTTGAAATACATGAGGATGTCATAAAAAAGACCATAAAAAAATGTTTTAGATAGTCTATGAACACACTATTCATAAGATTCATAAATGCTGTTGGGGTATTTATCAATCCAAATGGTAACACTGTGAATTTGTAGTGCCCATATCGAGTTTTAAATGTTATTATTGGGATATCATGTTCACAAATTCTCAATTGATGATACCCTACTCTAAGTTCAATCTAAGAAAATATTATTTTCCCTCACATTTTATAAAAAATATTATCAATGCATGGTAATAAATATATATTTTTAATTGTTTATTCATCATCCTATAATCTATACATAGGCAAAGAGTGCCATCCTTCTTTTTAACAAAAATAACTGCTGTACCTCAAAGTGACACACTTGGTTGAATCAACCCTTTCAACAACAAATCCTGAAGTTGTGCCTTTAACTCAATCAATTTAGTGGTTGTTATTCTGTATGGCACCTTAGACTGTGGTTCCATTCTTGGTATGATATCAATCAAGAAATCAAACTCATGCTTGGGTGGTAATCCTATTAATTCTTCTAGAAACACATCATGAAAGTTTCTTAGAAAAATATAATCTTTGATGGATGGTTCCTTAGACTCCTCTATATCATTTATCTTAAAAATGCCTACCTGCCATCCCTTTCTTTGATCTTTTTTGAGTTGAATTATATAAATCTACCTTAGCTTCAACTCATTTTTTCCATACTGAAGTTGTGTCTAATTTTTGAAATCATCTTAACACTTAACCTTCTTCTAGATAATAGTCAATCTTGGATTTATGCTTTGTAATCCAATTGAATCTTAGGATCACATCATATGACTCCAATGGTACAACAAAAAGATCCACTTTTATAGTGAATTCAAGCAACCTAATCTCCACTTTGATTAGATATTTGTCAACTGTGAGCGTAGAATCATTCCCATACTATACCAACCATGCATTTTCCATAAATTCAACTTTATAAGACAATTTACTAAACAATGTAGGAACAATAAATCATTCTATAACTTCTATGTCAATAAAAATAGAAACTGGATGATCGAATAAAATACTTGACAGTTCTAGAGGTGAAGCTTGGTACTAAGCCTAGCGATTGTTAACAACTGCATGAATCCACTGCTTTAATGTACCTTGATGAGAAGCAAAAATTTTGTTCTTTGACTTGTCTTGAAGACACTTTTAAGCATAATGGTCGCCTCCACATATGAAACAACCTCTAACTAGTCTTTTCTTATTAGAATGCTAGTTTCCATTGAAACCACCCTTGAAACCATTACCAAGTTTTATGTTCTCTGAATCACTGTTGAACTTGGTGTTCTAATTCTTGGAGTCTCCATTCCTTTGCTTTCAATTCTTCTTTTTGAAATTTGGTTTAAAACTTCCAAACTTCTTTTTTAACTTATCTTTAATTTGGGTAAGAGATTTCAATTTTTGCTCCTGCTTGACCACCTTGTCAAACCCCTGATTCATGGTAAATGGACCATGTACATCTACTTCACAACCAACTTAGAGCTTTAATCCCATGATGAATTTACTAATTCAAAATCTGTCATCTACCTAATATTAAGGTACATACTTAAGCAGCTTGTTAAATTTCTCATATTATTCATTGATTAATAAATCTCCTTGCTTAAGATTTTGAAAATTTGTATGTTTTTTATCAAAGCATAACTATGGAAACTATCATGACCTAAACATTGTCACAAATTGTTCTCAAGTGGTGGTGGTTGAGTCAAGGTTCATATCGAGTTTCTTATTTATCCACCAGGTTCATGCTTCAACAACAAGCTGATAAGCTCCCTAGACTATTTTTGTGACTTTAAAATAATTTTGAATCTTGAAATATTTTTCCATTTCTATTATCCATGCTTTAGCTCCATCTTCCAATATAGTTCCATCAAACTTGGGTGGATTTACCTTTTGTCATATCTCATGTCAACTCTATAGCTACTTGAGCTCTCACATCTTATGGCACTTCATCAAGCATGTACTCTTGAGGATGTTCCTAATCAAGAAGATGCTCTTTAGGTTCCTTCTAGATATTCTCCTCTTCATGGCCATGTACTTCCTATTCTAGGGTTGCAATTCGGTCCCTAGTCTCTTGCACAGTTGTGAGGATTTGTTCTAACTTTGTAGCTTCCTTAGCGACGAAATGATTTGGATCAATAGGGGGATTGGTATTTGAAGTACCCTCCCCTCCTGATCTAACTTACACCATTGTTCTTACTGATTAATATGATAATAAGTTTGCATTGGTAGACACATTAAGTCATAGAGTTTGAGCCTCAAATCTGATATCACAATGTAACAACTCCACTAAACTTTATCAAACTATAGCAATTTTTTAAAAATTAATTACACATATTCATCTTATAAATTTTACTACGAGAAATTTAATTAGTGATCTTTAACTAACTGCATTCATTTAGTTAACCACAAGATTTATAGCTAATCCACTTAGCTAAGGATCATCATGAACAAATAGAATACACATTGAAAATATTGAATAAATAATAAATATTGTATCTAAATCATTAATAAAATAGTAAAAATTAAGCCATGATTGATATAATATTACAACCACTTTTGTAAAAGTACAATGAATAAATATTACAATTTCAGCATAAATAATATCTCAAATAATAATACATGATACAAAGCTCCACAGAGCATTACTCTCCATGACTCAAGTATTAATCTGTAATCTCAAGTGTAGAATTCTAGCTGGGAGGGAGAGCATCATTCGAGTGATTTTTTACATCAACTGTAGACCATAGATCCCCTATACTATCTCCTAGCACGAAAATGGCCCTCACTTCATAAATGGTTAGATAATTATCATGCGGAAATCTAGAGTGATAATTTATAACCCATGTGTTGTAGATATATTATACATAATGTGCACCAAAAATAAATCCGTTCTAACATAGTATCACACAAATATAAAAACTATATCAACATATGAAATGACAATGTTTAACTATAAATATTACTTTGGTCAAAGTTTTCAATAATTAATGATCTCTAAAATTAGTCAATTTCACATACACCACTCAATCAAATTACACCTCATCTTATATTAATGAGGCTAATTAAGCAAGTGGAATTTGTCTGCTGCTTATTTAAAATCATAAATGCAGATTTAGTTAAAATATATAATAATATAAAAGCCAATAGATTCATTCAAAATATTTCTCTTTAACGGATAAAAATATGTTGAGTACAAAAATATCAAATACACACATTTAATCCATCAAATATAATGCAATGAATCCAATATCATCTAGTTTATTACTTAATAATGAATAGAATAAAAAGTAGTCTTTAATATAACATACCATCTAGGTAATGATTTATCTAGATTACCAGTTATTCTAACCAGAAAGTAACTTATAATGCTATTTCATCCCTAAAACAAACATTATAACACATGCTTATTTAATTGTTCATATTCTACATATATAACAAAATCCAATTCAAAAACATCTTAATATGGTCTATACTTAAAAATCTTAAATAACTTATTTTAATGATTTTATTCAAACATTAAAGTATACAATCACTCATTTTCACTTTGTTATGGTATTAATGTTTTTAAGCATACCACAACTATGAACATACACACACACACACATGGTATAATCCTTTCTAGATTTGTTACATAGTCAACAATTGTATAACGTATACCATATATATATATATATATATATATATATATATATATATATATATATATATATATTACACACACACACACACATTTGAAATTGTACTTGAGAGTTATACACACACACACACACATAACTCTCAAGTACAATTTCAATATAATATAATTATTTTATTGTATACAATATACTCTAAGAAGACATCCACTGTCAATTGTCTTAGAGTATTTTATATACTCTAAGCACCCATCCAGCTAACAAAATAGTCCCAAAACCCTTTCATAAACTAGATAAATCATATTATGCACGTTTGACTAAAAATAAAAAATTTCATGTGATTCATCATTCATACATAACCAACCATTTACACTCAAATTCTATTTATTTAAATCACTCAAACCATTAGATTCATATAAACATTCAATTACTTGTATATAAATATGCTCAAAATACACTTAGTTGTTTTTATATCAAACATTGAGAATTCTGTGACTATGTATCTCAGTCTTAAAGTTTATATAGTCCAAAAAAAGGTACAGTTCATAAATAATAACCAATTCATATTTATTTTACTATCTACACCGATTTGTATAGAGACTAAGAAACTTATCAAAATTAAGAGTTTATTTCTCTATCTCAAACTTAAAAAATTCCTTATATAATTAAATATGTAGTCAAATGTTTTAAACATAACCCAACCTTAACACATACACAATTCCTAAATATTAAGTTCAATAGATTGTTGGAATATGAAACAACACTGGAAGCACACAATTGATTACCAAATACAAGCAACTTAATATGCGAAAATTAACCAGAATCAACCAGTAACTAGAATTCAGAATAACACATGATATGAGAGACAATACACAACTTGTATTAAAACTCTTACAGAAGGAAATACAACAAAGAAGACTGCCACAGTTCTTCTTCCTTACACACCTCTAGGGCTCCCACACCTCTAGGACATATACAGTAAATCTTCCCTCAAAGCTCTCTCTCTTAGGTCCCAACACCCAACTCAAACACAGAGTTGGTGTTCACCTTGCACCTGTGCTCCACGCACACCACAAGTGCTCCACGCACTCCACAAGTGCTCCACACACTCCACAAGTACTCAAGGTACTTCAAGTAGATCTCCCATGAACCTGCAACAACCTGCAATTCAATAGACCATACTTATGGAAGGAACTGCCTTGCCTTCCTCTTAGCTCTCCATGTACTCCACGTACATACCAATGAGTACACACCGTACTCCAAGTAGATCCTGCTCCTTGTTGTGTTACTGTCCTACGATTTCCAACCTACAGATCAATCTGGTTCTACACACCTGTGAACCTTGACCTTACACACACACACACTTGCAGATCAATGATCTTACTTACCATGTATATCTCCTATAGAAGCCATGCTCACCTGATGACCAAGATCATACATACTTGAAGAACCCTACTGATTCTCTAATCTAGCACCCACACGCCTGGTACTGTGGCACTAGGAGGAATGCACCATTGCTCTACCTCTCTCTGAAGGAGCTATTTGCTCTCTTACTCCCTAGCACAAGTTTCCAATACAACCATGAGTCTATTATATAGATCTCATCCAAACAATAATTAGACATCTAATTACAATAATTAGATCTGCAACTATGAGTCTAAAATTGGCTCTCATCATGCAAACACTTGGTTCGTTAGCTAACTGCCCGTAACATCTGCAGTTTGAACCACACAGGTGACCGATGTCGGTCCCTGTCTACATGGGGGGTGCCGATGTCGACCGACTACTGACCGACGTCAGTTGCCTTCTTGTCTAATCTTGCCGATGTCGGTTGGCCTGACCGACGCCGGCATCTGTGACACTCCGCAACTCTTCTGCAACCTCCTCCATGCCTGCATCAGTGAAGCTTTTAGCTCCACAACCTAACAATCTCCCACTTGGAGATAAACAACTGCACTTTACCTGTACCTGTACTCCATCTAATTTGTTTCCTAGTTTGTATCCCTCTTCAAGATCAATCTTGAAGACAACCCACCACACATCCCATGGTGCACCTCCTGTCATCCGAGTACCCTGCCACATCCAAACCTACAAACCCATGTAGTGAAGTCTTGACCCTGCATAACATGAATCCCTGCTACTGGTCCCTCTCAAATCCCTAAGAATCCACTTCCTCGAATTGGCTCTTAACTCTCTGACAGCTCCCACTGCTTGGGAATACTAAGGTCTATACTAGACCTCATGTGATTTTAGACACTGTACCTGTCCAGCCCTTAGTGTGCTTTGGCTCTACATCTTGAACCTCACCAACACCTGATTCACATCAGCTCCCACTGGAGACAAAATCTACCTGTGATCTCCATGTCTCCCATGCCAAAGAATTCTGCTGCTCCAAACTCCTCATGACATGCCACTGAACTAATCTTACCCTTAGCTCAGCATAACCCTATATGTACAAACCTGCTAGCTAGCATACCATCCACATACAGCAACAAAATGATGTCACGACTCATCATCCCCCTGGTAAGACAAACCACAGTAGTTACCCTAACATTGACTGAAGCCATGCTTCGTCCTCCACCTGTCAAACCCAGTACCACCTGCAGCTTCCTCAAGACCATATGACCTGGTCTTCCATCTCACATGTCCGTTCACTCTATTCTTCAACTAAGGAATCCATTCGTCTCTGTGCTTTCACACCGGCTGGCAACCCTACCAAAAAACTCCCATTTGGTTCTGCATCATATCCCTGCCATGCTCCCACCTGTTTCCTGGATCCTTCCTGCTCTACAATCAGTAACGAGTATAAAGAAGAGGAACAACGAATTTGAGGGCCTACTTATGTCTTCAGTCCTCCGTATGGGTGTTTGAGACTCCTTGACAGCGTGCTGTCCACCCAAAATCCGTTACAGTGATCGACCTCGGTCACTCCACAGTCTACATTTGACTGACATCAGTTCCCATGCGTCTGTCCCTAATTACCGACCCTGCCGATGTCGGTGTCCCTATTGCCGACGTCGATCCTTCTGACCGACATCGGTCTTACCTACTGTCGACGTCGGTCCTCTTGACTGACATCAGTCTTATCCTACCCAACATCACTAGCTTCAATCTGCACATGACTGACATCAGCACCTATCTGTTCGACGCCGGTTCCTCCTGACTGACGCCGGTATCTGTGTTCGCCTGTGAGTGATGACTTTTTACCTGCGAGCTCCTTTGAATCAATCTCCATGTCCAAACTGCTCTGCTCAAAAGTATCCAACACCATCCACTGGTTTCTATCTACCATCTCCTCCATAAACACCAAGGCTTTTCAGTTCTTAAGCTTGTCAAATATATCTGTCTTCCACTTAAGAACATGCATCTCCTTCCTACTCATGTGACCAAGCCTATGAAGCCACGTCTCTACAACAAAAGAAGAATCGGTAATATAAACAAGTAGATAAAGAGTACCTATTTTCTTACCACCAGCTAATTCAAGTGTAACCGCTGTGAGAGTTCTTGTGCATCTCTCATCACCCAATCTTTCTGAAGAAATTAGCCATATCTCCAAACCTGAGACCTGCATGACCTTCATCAACACCTATGTGTTGGCCGCCTGTAATTTCAGCTTCACTTCCCCTTTGCCAATTCTTTGGCAAGGCTCACTAGCTCCTCTACTTGGGGCTGCATGGAAAAAGGCAACCGAATATGTTATCTAAGATTCAACTTTATCCAAGAAACCTCCCAGAGCATCCTGTGCAACATCACCTGCAACATCTACTTCTTCAGTTCCTTCATGCTGATCTGCTACCAACCAACAATATTCTTTTACCTGCTCTTTCTTTCCATGGGACCGTAAGTGACCATCTGTGCTTTTCAAATCCTCCATTCTTAGCTTACTTTCATCTGCCATTGCTCTACTCCCACTCAATCAGAAACTCCTGAGAGTGACCTGTAACCAAACACAAAACCTACTCCCTGCAACCTTGGCTCTGATACCACTTGTTGGGATATGAAACAACACCAAAAGCACATAATTGATTACCAAATACAAGCAACTTAATATGCAGAAATTAACCAAAATCAACCAGTAACTAGAATTCAGAATAACACATGATATGAGAGACAATACACAACTTATATTAAAACTCTTATAGAAGGAAATACAACAAAGAAGACTGCCACAGTTCTTCTTCCTTACACACCTCTAGGGCTCCCACACCTCTAGGACATAAACAGTAAATCTTCCCTCAAAGCTCTCTCTCTTAGGTCCCAACACCCAACTCAAACATAGAGTTGGTGTTCACCTTACACCTGTGCTCCACGCACACCACAAGTGCTCCACGCACTCCACAAGTGCTCCACACACTCCACAAGTACTCAAGGTACTTCAAGTAGATCTCCCATGAACCTGCAACAACCTGCAATTCAATAGACCATACTTATGGAAGGAACTGCCTTGCCTTCCTCTTAGCTCTCCATGTACTCCACGTACATACCAATGAGTACACACCGTACTCCAAGTAGATCCTGCCTGATCCTGCTCTCTATTGTGTTGCTGTCTTACGATCTCCAACCTACAGATCAATCTGGTTCTGCACACCTGTGAACCTTGACCTTGCACACACACACACACACTTGCAGATCAATGATCTTACTTACCATGTAGATCTCCTATAGAAGCCATGCTCACCTGATGACCAAGATCATACATACTTGAAGAACCCTGCTGATTCTCCAATCTAGCACCCACATGCCTGGTACTGTGGCACTAGGAGGAATGCACCATTGCTCTACCTCTCTCTGAAGGAGCTATTTGCTCTCTTACTCCCTAGCACAAGTTTCTAATACAACCATGAGTCTATTATATAGATCTCATCCAAACAATAATTAGACATCTAATTACAATAATTAGATCCGCAGCTATGAGTCTAAAATTGGCTCTCATCATGCAAATACTTGGTTTGTTAGCTAACTGCCCGTAACATCCATAGTCCGAACCACATAGGTGACCGACGTCGGTCCCTTTCTACCTGGGGGTGCCGACGTCGGCCGACTACTGACGGACGTTGGTTGCCTTCTTGTCTAATCCTGTCAACGTCGATTGGCCTGACCGACGCCGGCGTCTGTGACACTCCGCAACTCTTCTGCAACCTCCTCCATGCCTGCATCAGTGAAGCTTTTAGCTCCACAACCTAACATAAATAAACGTAATGCAGTCAAGACTTTATGCTATTTGCTCAACTAGAAAATCTACTATTGACATCCTTACTAGATTTAAGACTTTTTATATTTAGGACTTGAACACAATGACCCCAATTCCAAATATGTTACACAATATATTTCTAGAGACTTTTTATAAATGTCACTGAGTATATATACCATACTCAAAATTCTTTATAACCATGATAAATATTTGCTAACAAAATTTAAATGAAACCCTGACCTTTCGATTATGTGTATATATATATATATATATATATATATATATATATATATATATATATATATATATAATGTTTTTCACCCAAAATTCCAATTAGGTATAACAGACTCTAACCTCATATAACCCAAATGGGATTTACCTAATTTGAGCATTAAGCTTTTGTCCTTATACTGGTTCGACAAACTAAAACCAAGTCATAAGACCCTAACCAAATTTCTTAAAAATGTAATAATCAATTAATGAATTTGCCAAGACTTATGAATTAAAAAAGGATTAAAGACAGAGCTTTCATAGAGATGTATACAAACATTGAGAACACCTACATCCCCACCCCTTTCCCTTTGGGTTATTTGGGTTGAATGTAGGGTTCTGTGGATGACCGAGCCATCCACAGGGCCCTACATACAACCCCATTCATTATTTTTGTATAAATTTTGAAACAAATGAAATCCATTAACCTAACTCAATTCTTTTCCATAAATCCATCAAACACATCACAAAAAAATTCAAATTACATTACCAACCTATAACAGTTGATTATTATGCCAAAAAATTGTATTTAGTTTTTTTTTCTTAGCTCAAACTCCCTTTCTTCTCTTTTTGATTTCTACTCCTCGTATGCCATGTCTCATAGCCTTCTTATTTTTTCTTTTATTCTTCCCCATCCTCTTGCCATAAATTTCTCCTTCATTCTTGATAGACCAAACCCATTAAAAATATGCATGCAATAATAGCTTAACAAAACCCCCACTAAGCTACAATTTGCCACTATTTGTAATGCAGTCTACAACCAACTTGCATCATGATTTTTTTATAAGAATGATGATTAACTGAATTCAACAAGACATTATAAACCCTAATCATCTCAAAAATTCTCATGATTAATTAAAATAATCATTATATATCTTAAATAATATTTGCATGCCTTTTAACTTAAACATCGACTTCACTTAGTTTACATAAATTGACTAAATGATAAGTCATAATCACTATCTTTCCATGCAATGTCAACCATCAACAAGTCAATTAACATAATGACTATATAGCATGGGTAAAACAAATATGAATTTAAAAGACTATTGTAATTGTTATCTAGCCATCCAAATCAAACACTATGCATTCGACTTTAAACTATTCGTTAACCCTCTAGGTTTAAATAATAATAATAGACTTTAGCAAATAATTTGACAAACACAATGGCATTTATATAACTATTTCATAATGATATTATCTATAACACCTTGCATTACATTATATTTATTTCCAAGTACTATATTTAAGTAGAAACACAAATCTCATTTTACCATGCCAAAATCATTCATTAATATTCTTAACAAAGAGATTATAATTCTGTCTTTACAAGTTTATATTACTATTAAAATCGATAATAATAACCTTGTAAACATAAATAGTCACTTACAAACTGACTCGGTTAAGTAATAACATACATCAATTATTTATAACAAAGAATCCAAAAGTATTGATAAATGAATATTTATCTATTTAAATATCATAGTAAATCATGTTAAACCTGATAGATACATATTTATCAAATCAACTAACTAATAATGTTAACAATAACTAGATTAGGGAAATCATGCAATCGGGTAAGTGAACAAAATTGGGGGACAAAAAAGGGCCTACCCATGGACATGATTTTTCAATTTTTTTGAAAATTTGAACTTCTATAGATAATTTGAGATGCTACACTCAAAATTTAAAGATGGTATAAAAACATGAATTGTAGAATTTCTAAAAAACTATTTTTTTTGAAAAATGATTAAGTATATGTAGGTCAAACATCTAAAATTTAAAGAGGGCCTCATGTTTTTTCTAAAGAAAACATAGTAGATAGATGGTCGTGCGTCCCACCATTTTTTGAGCATCATTAAATATTGTTTTAAACCCTTTGGTGAATATTTAGATAAGATCTTCTAGTGTGTTACAGTGTTTTTTTTTTATGTTTTTTTAATGATTTTTTTTGTTAATTTTGAAATTAAGTAGATCCTAAAAATTGACAAAAAAATGGATAGCCGACCGTGCACGCTCCTAACTACCTTAAAAAAATGTTTTTTTTTTTTTTTTTGAATGTGTGTAGAATTATGCCTAGTTTTTTACCATATAATTTGTTTTG
Source organism: Torreya grandis (assembly GCA_037957365.1). Lineage (NCBI taxonomy): Eukaryota > Viridiplantae > Streptophyta > Pinopsida > Cupressales > Taxaceae > Torreya > Torreya grandis. The sequence continues at coordinate 10,187 of JARHVA010003771.1, read as the reverse complement.
CACTTGGATCAGAGAAAAAAAATTTACATAAACATGAATAAACATGTATATGTGCAACATGTAGTGGCCTTAAAAAGGTGTAGTTAGAAATAAATATAGTTTGAACCCTTAAAATAGCCAAAAAATTACAAAAAACATATATTTAGAAAGAGGACAACGTGCTCGTCATGATGGTAATAATTTTTTAATTTTTTTTGTTGAAATCCATAGCATATTTGGTAATTAAAGTCAAAATTTGTTGTTTTCTATCAAAACTCTTGGTCTCGACTGTAGATGCACAATCAAAAGCCTTTGGCTCAGAAATCCAAGCCATTTTTGAGCCTAAAAGCTTAGTTTTGAATTCAAATTCAAATAATACATATGCATTATATAAAACATACACATTATATAGCATATACGTGTTATATCATGTGTACATATTATTTTTTAATAAGACCAAAAATCCAAATTTGGTCTTTGGGCATGTGTTTGTCTTATATTTTGATATTTTAGTCTTTGGGTATGTGTTTTGTTTTGTATAAGATATGGTTTTGAGCTTAATAAAATTGAAATGGTCACATGTATCCTTGATATTATGCCTATAGTGATGAATGCATAGCTTACAAAATATCTAAATTTACTAGGGACCTTGTTCGAAACCATTAAGGGATGGCTATGCTTTAGAAATATAGGGTGGCATAGCCCTGGTATTGACCACGTATGACATATGTATAATTTAATAAAATTCTATTGATCTTATTTAAGATACATTAAAGGTGACAATTCCCCCTAAATCTAAGACCTACTTCCCCTCAAGGATGATGATGAGCAGAGGGACCCAATAATTATTCATGTGGATGATGTTGCTCACCTCATATAGATGGTTGATCAGAATTGAATACCAGTGTGCACCCCCTCGCTGAATGTTTCAAGATTATATATTTTGTATATCTTCAATTGTCTTATTCATATTTCATTGTAACAAGTTTAAAACATATGATGCAGACTGCAAGAAATTAGTATCTCAAAATTCTGCCTCTGGCTTGAGATTTGAGGTTGAGGAGTCCATTACTGAGTTATGTTCTCTTCTACATGTAGGACTTAATATGAATGTACTTTGGGACATAGAGGTAATTCAAGGTAGAGGGATATAAATAATTTGAATACATACATAGAAAAATGATAATGGTACTCACTCAATTTGGATGGGACCTTAAAAGGCTCCACATGATATTTTTTGTATAGTAATGGCAAGTCAAAGGCTCACATAATTTGAATTATTTACTAGACATGAGTTGATGGGATCGATATCAATATTTAAACATTTTTTGGCTTATATGTATGTATGTTATTTGTGAATATGACTTAATTAGATTGGTTGGATGCTTTGGGACCTATCTAGGTATCAAATATAATGAGTTCCACTCATGTGAGCTAATAAATGTAGAGAGTGTAGTGTGCACATGCCTAGATTTGGCCCTCATGACATATGAGATGTGTTCATATTTTTCCAAGTGCTTTTTAATTTTTGATGGGATCATTAATTACTTTTTATGACTTAACACAATGGGGCTAGGCATAACCTATCGATCTTATCTATTCGAATTGGCCACTTGGTGTACATAAGTACACATGACCATCTCTGATTAGATTAGGACTCTCAGGGTGCTAACATTTGTAATCCTTTTAGGATATAAAATATATGTATATCTAAAAACTCTTAACACTTTTCCAAGTTTAATAGATCTACATCTAGAAATATTTGATTAGATTAGGCGTCCTAAGGATCTAAAAATTCTTATGCTTCTAGGAATTGACAGTTAGATCTCTAACACTTTATGTGTGTATGAGATACACATGGTGACATATAATTATATCAAGCCTCACAGAGCTCTGATATCTCTTTTTTATGCTTCTAAGACTTGATACCTCTAACAATGTTGATACTTCCAAGTGTACGAGGTACATATGGTGATATGTAATTGGATTTAGCCTCCCAAGGCATTGTTAACTCTTAAAATTCTAGGACCTAATGTATCTCTGATAGCTTTAACACTTGTGTACAAGGTACACACATGACACAACAAGGTTCAATTATATGGGTAATTAGGGTCAAAATAAGCCATGTATGAACCTATTGTAAATTGTATAAATGATGTGATTTGGAGTGAAACTAGCCCTAAAGTGTCATCATGAATATATACAATGAACCAAAGAGTTGATTCATTCAATCGAGGAGGCATGGGAGGCCAATTTAAACCCCTTCTTAACGTAGTTATAAGAGCATGATATATGATTTGGGATAAAATTATGATTCTATCATGAATTGAACCAATTAGTCAATTAGTATAATTAGGGACATGATTTAGGTAAAATTGAGTCCCCAAACCAAATTTATGGCCCAATCGATTGTATAATCTATGCAACTGTATGACTTAACTAACCTTAATTTAATTATAAATGAAAATATGAATACAAATGTTACTAATTTGAACCCATTGAACCTAAATTAGAGTTTATGATGTGATTAAAGGGGTTAAATTAGCTCATGTTTAATGAAATGTTGGTCGTAAACCCTAATTTTATCACTTGAATATGTATAGTTCCCTTAAACCCTAATTTCATGACATATACACATGTACAAACCTATTACATTAAACCCCTAACCATAAATCCTAATTTTAAAACAAAAAAAACCCCTAAGTTCCTTGATTTCATCATAAATGCATAAATTCATGAATTTGATTAGTGCCAATTTGTGAACCCATTGAACTTAGTTTTTCAAGGACCTATGATGGGATTTTGGGCAAAATTAACTCATTTAACCTTACATATTGAACCTTATTGCATCATATGATAGTATTTTTACTTTATAGTCTTATCAAGAGTCTTATTGCATCATATAATAGCCTTATTGCATCATATGATAGTATTATTATATCATATTAAAGATTTATTACATCATATGATAGTCTTATTACATCATATGATAGTCTTATTACATCATATTTATATTTATTGCATCATATTGACCTTTATTGCATCATATAATATCCTTATTGCATCATATGATATTATTATTATTGCATCATATTAGGGATTTATGCATCATATTATAGTTTTATTGAGTCTTATTGCATCATAATTGGGATTTATGTATTGAATATGAGTGTTATTACTTATTTTTATAGGATATGTCTATACTTTAAAGAATGCGTATGCATTACATTAATGTGTACACATTCCTTGAAGTATAAACAAAACTTAATTTTCAATGTCTATTTTTGTCCCAAATCAAGATTCCTATCCCCATAGGCATTCCCTATGCGCACTCTGCATATTCTCTGCGTATATTTTGAAGTAATTTTTTTGACCCCACCTTTGAAAAGCTATCAATTATCAAAATGGGCTCTAGTTCATGTTCAAGGAAGAAGAAATTGAAAAACAATATACTCAAGCAATTATAAGTGTTGAGAGAAAAAAATAAGGTACAAATGCAAGCATTTCATTCCAAACAAGGTACAAACACTAACCCTGATGAGCCAAATGCCTTAGATAATGAGGCAATTGATAATAATGAATTGAATAATGATGAAATTGATAATAATGAATTGAATTATGATGAAATTGACAATAAATGTTGGAAGTTCACATTCAAAGTTTAAAGTTTTTGATTTTATTGATGATGAGCCTATGCATGATACTTTACCCACCAACAATGAAGAAAATTTAATGGAAACAAATAATGATGAAATTAACAATTAAAAAAATTTCATGAAAACATATAATGAAGAAACAAACAATGAAGAAAATTTCATGGAAATATATAATGATTTTGAAACACCCTCTCAACAGATTCCACCAATAACATCTCCAAGAATTGTGTGTAGAAAATATAAGTACTTAATTGAAGTCGATGAAAATATTTTAAAACCAATGCATAACAAAATGTTTGACCACCATTCAAGAAGACTGGATTAAGAAATTTGGGATAGTTTCTTTCATAAATTGGATTATGATAGTCAAAGATGTCAATTATTTATTTCATTGATGAAATTGGTTAAGATGGGACCTACAATGTACACATTAGGACTACGAACATCTAACATGGATGATGAAAATGATGAAACTATTTAAAATCTATATGATGCATATCATATTTTAGGCTCAAAATCACCCAACAAAGATTGTAATGCTTCCCAACATATAATGACAACTTGTGCAGTAAGTGCTGAAATAAGAAAAAAATGATTGATTTCAAAAATAAGCCGAATACTTGATATAAATAGAAAAACATTAAAGAAATCAATTGCAAGATGTGAAAGACTTAATGAACCCAATATCAAAGATCTCTGAGCATTCAATGGTAGACTTACATGAAAGGACAAGGCTATAACCAATAATTTGAAAGAGTTGCACAATTTTGGAAAGACAATACAAGAGTTTCGCCTAATGCAAGAGATGTAGTGAAAAAAGAGTTGGTTCTCGTAATCGTGAACCACATCTGAAACATTTCTTAGGTATGAATAAAACACAATTTTACTCTAAGTTTTTGGAAAAACATCCACAAATTTTTATTAGTTAAATATTTTTTAAGATGGTCAAATGTTTTTATGTAAAAATAAATAACACACACATCACTTATTGTTGTAGTCAACATGTTGAATTTTCAATGCAATACAATGTTTTTATATATATTCATTGTAATTTTTATACTGAAAATATTTTGTAGGAGTGTGGCATATAAGTTATACCAAAATTAACTAGGAAATTTATTCCAAACATTTTTTATGAAAGACCAGATGGATAGTTCTTTTATAAGAAAACATATTTGGATGGAAATTACAACATTTGTGGTGGATTGACAAAATTAAAAAAATGTATTCATGAGGAGTGTATAAGTTCAATTGGACATGAATTAGTTGGTTTGAACAAATACAAATCTGTGACTTATCAACTAAAATATGGCAAAGAATCTAAAATGTGTGAGCTTGTTATGAAAGAGATGCCTGTTTCAGAAGTTATGGTCAAATTCATGGAGAAAATTATTTATGAGTATGCAAGGCACACATACAGGAAAAAATGGTTGGATGAACACTTAAAGATAAGAAAAGACACATTCTCTCTTGAATCTATTATTTTATTAGTCAAATTTACTTAAAATTACACATTCAAACCAAAAATAGAAGTTTAATTGTAGTATTACAACTCAACACAAGTTTCCATATTCATACATATAGCTTTCATGCATGCACCTGTTAGTACAGAGAAAGATAAAAAAATATTAAAGGAGTACCATTTATATATTAGTGATGACCAATAACATTATACAAAGTATGTGCAAGGTTGTTTTGAGAAATTCTATTGATAGTTGAATCAAAGGAACATTACTTTCAATCAACATTACATTTGGTTAGATAATTGCACATCATAATTCAAGAATGCATAAATGTTTTATTGGTTGAGCAGGATGCACATTATCATTGATGTAGAACATATTTGGAGTTTCACTAAGGTTAGCCATGGAAAAAAGGAGCATGAGGGTGCTGGAGCATGTGTAAAAAGAGATGTTTCAAGGAAGGAGTTAAAATTTGACCATGTTTCTAATTTGACTAATGCAAAAACTATGTTTGAATGGTGTAATGAGAACATATGTCATGGTGTTCAAGAAAATTCTATTGTTCATAGAATTTTTTGGTTTAATAGAGGAAAAAGACTTAGAAAACTATAAGGATTGTATGAATTTAATGGCTTCAAGTGAGCTCCACTCATTTCATAGCTCAAATACAGGTTCTTGGAATATTCATATGCGACACTTGGCATGCGTTTATTTTGTATGCATGGAATCTATTTGGAATGAGTGTGAGTCACAAGAGTGGGTGGATGACTGGAGTTTTAGACCTCTAATTCCAATCAACACATATTAGGTTATACTTGCATTATGACTTATAGATATGACATTATCACATGACTTTTGCCATATATTTGATCTAGTGTAGCTAAGTAGAAGATTAATCTTTATGTACTATTTATTCTCATTATCTATCTTCATAGTGTCATTAAAAATTGTTTTTTGTGATGTAGGCCATGTTTTTGTAATTATTATAGATGAGAACAATGAAGAGGGAACAAATTAATACTTATGTCAGTGTGTATAGGGAAAGAAAAAAATGATTTCCCCAGTTGTAGATGGAGAAAACATTGACTATCCCACTAGGTCTGTGGTAGTCACTAAAACTTGCCTTCAATGATATCCTATAAAAAATTTAAATGTATGGTTGTTTGAAGACATTAAAATGCACAGGAAGATACTGCACTATTCAAATTGGTTCTTGCAATGAATATTTAATTACAAAAATATCCTAGGAGGCCAAGAAATAAAAATTTATAGAAAGTTTGTGAGTCAGACCATGAAGTTATTCTTGATACTATCAAGATTAGAGCTGATCCTAGTGGTTTGTTAGATTGAAATGCATAGGTATGTTGACTTGTAAAATGTAGATGTAATTAATTTTAACATTTTTTTGATTTTTTAGGTAGTACATGCATAAATTTCATTTTTTATTAAATACTGACTTTTTTTTTAGGTTAGTGGTGCCAAATGATCTTCCACCTTCACGTGGTTGGCACTGTTAGTAAAGAATTTCATATTCTTGAAGCTAAGAGAAGCTTACTAAAAGTATTTGATGTTTTCACACTCTTGAACAATTGCTCATGACAAGTCTCTATCTCCTTATAGCCTTCTAAACACATAAACATCCTTATTTATAATGATCTACATGGCTTCTAACTAAACCAAATGCATTAAAATTACCTCAAATGACATTACATACCAATAGTACACACAAAACACACACACTTTTCATTGATTTGCATATTTTCATTAGTATGGCATTCTTAAACAGTAGTGAAAATGCACTTGTGGGTGGAATTAGATGTCATGATCATTGGATCACATGTAATTTACCTATATAGATGTGCTCAAAGTGATGGATTTGCACCTATCTATCTCAGAGGCAAAAATTCTAGTTGGAAGTCAACAAGTTGTCTCTTCACTGCCAAAAAGTTTTATTCTAGGACATGTTACTATAACAACTACCACAAATTACTCTCAAAGGTGATATAGACTAGATCTAGGGTGAAATTAGAGGGATTTCACATGCACATGAGGGATATTATGATTCATCCATACAACTTATAGTTTTGGTTTTATGTATGCCTAAATCTAGACTAAAAATAAACATCTTTATTGTATTGGGAAGGGCATTCTTGAGCTTGGAATGGGTGGTGGTATTTCATATAAATTTTGATTTATTTCTTAGAAGAAAATTATAAAACTTGAAAGAAGGGTGAGGTTATTAGAACTTAGATTTGGTTTATGCTCCATGATCCAGACAGTTGTAGATAATCCTCTTTGGCTTGGGAGGAATGACCTGCAAATAAAAAAACACTAAAGAAATTGTTGATTAGTTAGTTAGTAGGGTGGACTACCTAGAAAGCTAGATACAAGAAGTACAATCTTCCTTGGAGGCTATCAATCCATACTTTTAAACAATCAAGTTCTAAAAATGAAAGATGAATTACTTGCATGAATAACAAAAGGTACTAAAATCAAATACAAGAAGTGCTTGAAAGAGATGAATTTGACTAATTATTGAAATAAATGATTGAATATTAATGCCAAATAAATTGGATATGGTTCAAAAAATAGAGTGATGTTTTGTTCTTAGGTAAAAAGTTAGAAAGTGGGATTTGGTTGGGGTTTGATAGGTGAAAATAGTTTATTTTTGAAATTATCACACAGTGACTATTGACAATTGGGTAAGACCATCAATGGTTAGGGTGATCTTTAGTGGTTGGGTAACCATCATCGATTATGGATAGGCCATTGGCAGTCGGGGTGACCATCGACATTTACTATGGGTTTTGGTCTGGTTTAATAGGTTGGTTGATGAGGTTGTAGAAAGGATTCTAAAAGGTAAAATAGAGAAACTAATTACTAAATTTGATAAAAGATATATACTTAGCTTGTTGGCCCAAATAATGTGGGGGTGATTGGTTGAGAACCTATTGTGGATCCTAGAGCAATTTTGATAGAGTGTCGGTGTCTTGGTTGTGATTGATGAATTATAACACTTCAGATCTCTAGCTTGGTCACTAGTTCACTGGGAGAATACCTATAAAATAAGTTTTGATATAAGAAGATCTGATGATTTATAATGATCTCTGATGCTTGATTTATTTGATTTTAGATTTAGATCCCTTTCACCTCCTCCTCATCTCTTTTAATATAAGGAAAGGAAAGGTGAAATAATAAGTTCAACAAGGTGTCAAGGGGTAATCTAATGTTATATTTAACATGCATTGATTCACACATAGATAAAATAAGCTAAATATAAAAAAGAAAGATATATTTAGTTGGAGTTAACCCTTAAGGTTGTTAGATGTTGATCATCATTGGTTAGGCCTAACCATCGATAGTTAGGGTGACTGTTGGTGGTCAATAGGTCAAAGGTCAAGGTGGTCAAAGTCAGTCAATTTTGACTTAGGTTTTCAGTCATAAGGTTGTGGGAGAGTTTCTAGGGGGTTTTGAGGTGGTTTAGGGGTTAGTTCTACATTTAAAATCATCATGTATGGTTTTCTAGTGTCTAAATTTTGCCCCTTTTTGTTATGTAATTTTTATCAACAAGCAAAAAATAAAAAGGGATTGTAGGTTGAAGGTTAGATGCCTCAAGCATGGGAGGATGTGTTCCCATCAAATTGAGAATTGATAAGGTGAAATAGAATTGAGTGTGGATTTGATGAGTGGATAAAAAAATTGGTGATAGGTTTGGCACTGAAGCACAAACATGTGCACAAAGTGTGACTAACTATGATAGCCAAGATCATACATTGAATAGGTTACTATGGTTGGTAAAAATAAGGTCAGTACTTGAAGGACAAGTGACAAGTAGACCACGTGACTGCATTTAGGCATGGTGTTTGGGTTACACTTATAAATGCAATTCTCTTAGATAAGGTCAGTGTAGTCATAGGTATTTAAGGTAGGAAGTGATCCCAAGAAAACATAATTGGTTGGTTATGTGTAAGGTAGTGTAAATTTAAAATGCTCAACTTGGAAATTTAATTGGTGTGGTGATAATGACCAAAATAAGGTCATCATAAAACATGTGAATGTTGGGTAAAATGACCATAGTTGATGTTAACATAGTTTATGGGGGTTTTCAAAGAAGGTTATCTCCATTGGTTGGCATTAGGTGAAATTTTGTTTGAAAAAGTTATAGGTGGGAAGGAAAACTCTAAATTGGTCGACTGTTGATGGTCAAGGTTGACTATCGATGATCAACCTGACCTTTGGTAGTCATATGTCAGCCCTAAAAGGGTGAACACAAAAGAGCCACTAAGGGTTTATTTTTCTCATTTTCAAACAAAACCTTCGATGATTAGCTCTTATGACTTGATGAGAAAAGTGATGATGGTTCATGAGTTTGATCTAAGTTATTGATTGAGTTGATTAATTAAGGATGTAGAGGGGATGAGGGAGAGATCAAGTTCAGGTAATGACTCATAGGGTACCTCCTTGATGGTAATTGAGGAATGAGGTAGGGTTATTCTTAAAGTTGGTAGTTTGTAGTTGATTTTGTTATTGAATTGGTTGTTGTTTGTTGTGGTTATGGGTGGGTGTTAACCTAGGGCTATGTTTAGGGTTTTGTTTGGGTTGTTGCTTGGTGAGAATGGGATAGGTGAGTAGGTTTTGATGTCAGTATGGGTGTGTTTATGTTTTTTTAGATTGGGAGAAAGTTTGGTCAAACCCTAAGTCTTGAGGATCACTGATGGTCACTACATAATGACTATTGATAGTTATTATCAGATGTCATCAATCATTTTCAACCATAGGTAGTTATAGGTGAATGTTGATGGGTCAATTTATGGTAACTATTAGTGGTTGGTCCCCTAACTTCAGTGGTTGATGGTTTGGTCTGTGGTCAATAGGAATAGTCAAACATTGGTGGTCAATTAGTTGATCATCAATAATCGATGAAATGAGGATGAATAATTAGAGTTAAGGTTTAATAGGTAATTAGTTAAAGTTAAAGTTAGTAGGTAAAGGTTTGTAGGTAAAGAGTGTAGCTTAAAGTTAAGGTTTTAAGATTTTGGTTTGATGTTTTAGGTAGTGGTTGAGTGTAGTAGTGAATGGTTTAGGGTTA